>PVHP010009016.1:0-51353 GCA_004024765.1 Zapus hudsonius
ATAGGAAGACCTTGTCTTGAAAATAAAATACACAAATAGCAAACAAAAATATAAGAAATTGAAAATAGTTCAAAGGAATGTTTTTAAAAGCCAGACAAATGTATTTTAACATCAAGTGTAATTGAAGTTATATATTCTTACCTATGTCAAGTGAACTTTTTCCTTTTGTTGGCAAAAAAAAATCTGTCATTAATGATTTTCCATATAAGCACAGAAAAAGTCTAGAAAATGTATTTGATTACAAATTATTTCCAGGAAAACCTTGAGGTACAGTTCTTCATTACCCCATAGGGACTAACTGAGGCCTTCATGACTCACAGTGACTAACCCCACTGAGGAGGGCCCCAGTGTAATGAGAGTTGGGGTGAGGGGACAATAGTGTATAACCTGTTATAATACATATAAAATAAAACTTTTTAAAAATTAAAAGGGCTGGAGAGATGGCTTAGTGGTTAAGGTGCTAGCCTGCAAAGCAGAAGAACCAGAATTTGATTCCCCAGGTGTCTGGAGGCCCTGGTGTGCCCATTCTCTCTCTCTCTCTCTCTCTCTCTCTCTCTCTCTCTCTCTCTCTCTCTGTCTTTCTCTCTGTCTTTTTTTTCTCAAATAAATAAATTCTTTAAAAAGAAAATTAATAAATAAAAATTACTGACATTTGAGAATGAAATAAAGTATTTCCAGTGGTGGCTCAATTCTTTTGCTATTTCTGACATCTTCATACATTTTGATCATAGGAGTCTCACATTGCTTTTTTAACATCCTGCATGCACAGACCCTCCAAAAGATAACCCACTCGAGATCTCTATACTCTGGGTCGATTAAACCTCAGTTATACAAATAGAAGATATTGTTGGGACTGTTATCCCCATTTCTCTTTTAATACAGTGTCTGAATCACCACTTCCTGGCTCTCATGTTTGCCCCTTAACAACCGTGAAACACTTGGAAAAGATCTACCCACACAGCCAAGCCAAATCTCTTCTAAGAACAGAACTCCTATTCCAGGGATCCCCAAAGCCTTTCTGGAAGCATCCTATGGCTATAGGAAGATGTTTCTTAGTGGCAAGGTAGGCATCTGGGCAGGGAACCTCAGTAACACTAAGGCTCTATGCATATAATGGACTTGTACTTGGTTAAATGCTCTGCTGTGCTTGCCCTGAAATTCTGATCAAGTTTTCAATAAGAGAACACATTCTTATTTTACACTGTCCCTGAATTGATGTGTCCAACCTTGACCTTGTGAACTTTCACTGCACCTGTTTGAGCATATTTTTTAAATTTATTTATTTATTTATTTATTTATTTATTTATTTATTTATTATTTGCTAGCAGAGAGAGAGAGAGAGAGAGAGAGAGAGAGAGAGAGATAGAAGAGAGACAAAGAGAGGGTGGGTGTACCAGGGCCTCCAGCCACTGTAAGCAAGCTCCAGATGCATGCACCACTTTGTGCATCTGTTTTACATGGGTACTGGGGAATTGAACCCTGGTTCTTAGGCTGTGCAGGCAAGTGCCTTAACAGCTGAGCCATCTTTCCAACCCCTTTTGAATATCTTTTTAATTTTGAGAGATTTGTTATTTCTTGTCTGATTTCTATTTAATCATGACTATAGCTTTGCCAATTCTATTCCCAAAACCCAGCGTAACTTTGACCACATAACAGGAAGACAGTAAATAGTTTTTGACTTATGGACTAACTGGTATACTAAATAAATGAACCCATTAAGAGCAGAGTGAATTAATGTGATCAAGCAAGAAAGAAAAGAACCAGTTAAAAAAATAATAGCATAGAACTGCACTTTCTTAGTTGGTCTGCTGGGTAAGTTTAACTCACCAAGTCTTAAGTACCCAATGTGTGGCAGGAAGCTGATGTAGGCTGGTATCTGCATCCATCATTCCCTTCTTTTTTAAAAAAATGTTTGTTTATAAGCAGAGATAGAGAAGAGAGAGAGAGGGAGGGAGGGAGAGAGAGAGAGAGAGAGAGAGAGAGAGAGAGAGAGAGAGAGAGAGAATGGGGCACCAGGGCCTCTAGTCACTGTAAACAAACTCCAGATGCATGTGCCACTTTGTGCATTCAGCCTTATGTGGGGACTGGGGAATCAAACCTGGTTCCTTAGGTTTTCAGGCAAGCGCCTTAGTTACTGAGCCATCTCTTCAGCCCCTGCCATTCCCTTCTTCGACAGCTTCATTGCTACATACACCCTTATATCCAGGACAAAGTAAGAACCTTTTGCTGCTGTGTGCAGCATCTGACCTTGAGGCCAGTAACAAGTGGAGAGGAAAGCTAGACAGTGAGAGGGAGTGAATGACATGCTGTCGGGTTTTCCTCAAGTTCAAGTTCACTTTCCGATGGCCTCATAACCCTATTCATTGTATGTCCTCACAAAACCATCCGTGAGTACTTCTTGTGGCAATTTGCTCCTGTCTGTGAACGAGACAGGGAAGGAAGGAGAAAACGCCACAGGACGTTGGATACCCGCAAGCACATCATGCTCTAAGAGCTCCTTGGAGACACCATGGTTTTTAGGCACACACTCCTTGCTAGCCTTAGCAGTTAGCGTTCTCAGTGGCTTCTCTGTCTCTTTTGTTTCAATCAAGGAACAGGCTTTTACTATGTACACCAGGCTGGTCTCCAATTTGCAATGAACATCTTGACTCTGTCTCCTGAGCACCACCATGATCACTTGGTCTTTTTAAAAAAAATTGGGGGGGGGGGGCTGGAGAGATGGCTCAGTGGTTCATGCATTTGCCTGCAAAGCCTAAGGACCAGGGTCTGATTCCCCAGTACCTATGTAAAGCCAGATACACAAGGTGGTGCATGAGTCTGAAGATTGCTTGCAGTGGTTGGAGGCCCTGATGTGTCCATTCTCTCTCTCTCTCTCTCTCTCTCTCTGTCTCAGATTATCAATCAATCAATCAATAAACTGAAAAACAAAGAAAAGAGGACTCAGGTGAGACGTATATCAACACACATATGATGCCTCTCCCTGCAGGTTCACTATTGGGTCTTTCCCAAAGATTTTTAAATGATTAATTTTAAATAATTAGTTCTAAGAGATATGGTATGTAAACTTGTTTTTAATATATATTTAATATATATTATACTATATATACATTAAATACATATATTGCTATATATATTTATACATATATATATATATATATATATATATATATATATATATATATATATATATATATATACATCTATATATAGCAAAGCAAGAGGTTATTTAAAGTGAAAATAAGAGGCAGAGAAACACAAACTCCTTCTAGGAGAGGAGGGAATCCAGAAACTGGAACCACACAAGCTTGTTTATAAAGTCAATTTAACATAATAACCTATGTTAACTCCCGCTGAATGCTTTCATATGGTTTTATGTGCTAAGGGTTCTGAGTGGATTAGATCATATTTAAATCTCTGTAGTAATATATTGTGGCAATAACTGTAATGGGTAATGAGATTAATTCAGTTTAGTTACCTCTTCCTGGAGGCTTTGAGAAGAGGTAGCTAATAAAAACCTGTGCGCAAAGCCTTTAATCCCAGCACTCGGGATGCAGAGGTAGGAGGATCGCTATGAGTTCAAGGCCAGCCTGAGACTACAGAGTGAATTCTGGGTCAGCCTGGGCTAGAGTGAGACCCTACCTCTAAAAAAATAAATAAAAAGATTATTTAGGACACAGATGCCGAAAATTATTGCACTACATCCTAGAGATACTTCCAGAAAGACTGGAGATTAAGGTTCTAATTACCCTTGGAGAAGACATGTGTGTGTTACCTCTATCAGTTACTTCAACTATGCACATACCTAATGTATATAAAATATACATAAAGATAAAAAGAGTGAGCAAACAGAGCTTGGGGGAAATGTGCCTCCTCCTTCCCTCCCTCCCTGTCAATACACATCAGTCCATCTATACTATGCAGGTATACGCATGGATAAACACAAAGTCATGTATGTTTTGTGCCACATTTCCATAAGGGAGCATGTATGCACCATGGCTTGCTTGTCTGGGTCCTGTGAGTCGAAGCCTAAGTGGAGAAGTGTGAATTTCCACGGTGCTCCTTCTCGGATAGGGCATGTTCCCTTCTGTCATTTCCAACATAAGGAAATTCCCTCGAAGTTGGCTATGGTTTGAAGGTCCTGCCAATGTCGTGGTGACATCTGTGCCTAATGTAGTTGTTGAAAGACATTGGGAACTTCAAAATGTGACCAGATCCTTAAGAGGGATTGATGGGATTGATGTTCTCTCTCTCTCTTTTTTTTTTGATGTTCTCTCTCTTTATATTTTAAATTGTTTAAAGTTTTATTTATGGGCCTGGAGAGATGACTCAGCCCTTGAAGTGCTTGCTTGCAAAGCCTAACGACTCAGGTTTGATTCCCCAGTACCCACATAAAACCGGATGCACAAAGTAGTGAAGGCATCTGGAGTTTGTTTGCAGTAGCTAAAGGTCCAGTGTTGTAGTAAGCTTTCTAGTTGCTGCTCAGAAAGAACCCAAGCAAAAGCAGCTTGTGGAGGAATGGGTTTATTTGGTTTATGGACTCAAGGGGAGACACCATCCAGGCAGGGAAAACGATGGCATGAGCAGAGGGGTGGACATCACCTCTGCCACAGCACTGGAAACAGTAGCAGGAAGGTGTGCCAAACTCTGGCAAGGGGAAGCTGGCTTATAACCCCATAAGCTCGCCCCCAACAACACCGCTCCAGTGAGGTTGTAAAATCCATCAGCTGAGGATTGATTACTCAGAACACATTCATTTGTTTTTTTGAGGGACACCTGAATCAAACCATAACAGTCCGCCCCTGACCCCCACAAACTAATAATCATACATGATGTAACTACAACGTGTCAGCTCAACTCGTAAGTCCCCACAGCTTTCAAATGAGCCATAATACCAAAAATAAACCTGTAATGGCACAGAACATTCTAATGGCACTGCAAAACATGAGGCAGGGCAAAAACAGATTGAACCAATACAAGATTTAAACCAAGTAGGGCACCATCAATCTTTAACTCCAAGTTCAATGATTCTAACCAACAACAAGTCTCTTGGAGATCCAATTCCGCCCTTCCAGCTCAGCTATTCACAGTCCAGGAAAACTTCATCCTGTGCTGGCAGCTCGCCTTGGCAGCCATCCATAGTCCTGGCATCTTATTGGGTCTCCATTGCAACCCACAGTTCATCCTCATGGCTCCATCTGGCTCCATGCAGGCAACATAGTACACCTGCTTCACACTCCGATGGCCATTTTTCAAAAACAAAATTGTGTTGCAAATCCAATGACCATCTCTTCTTGAATTTGTTATATTCCACAGAACCAGGTGGGCTGCCAACTTGTTAATCCAGGGGGGAACAGAGCATCCAGGCCCCTTACTTCAAAAAGCCCGCATTCTTCCTGCAGTTCTAATGCAGACCAGCTGGCCCAATCTCAATGGTTGTCATCTCTCAAACAATTACAGCTGAATAGGCAGCAGTTTCAACCCAAAGATCTTCTTTCTGTGCCATCTCCATCTGCTCATACCAATCCATCTTTACGTCAAGCAACCCTGCATAGGTTCCCAGGACACAGCCAGGCAGAACGCAGCAAGCCTCTCACACAAATTGCTTCTGACATAGTCCTGACAAAGTTCTTTCTCACCTTAGTAAGCCAAACCTCACAGTCCAAAGTTCTCACTGCATTCAGGTCTTTTAATTCTGACCAGAATTGTCATCACGCTGTACTTACAGCACTGCAAGGTTTCTTTTAGGACAAGATTTCAAATCCTTCCACATTCCTCTTGCAGATCACTTCTTTCCAGAAGGCCAAGCCACAAGATCAGGGTTCTAGCAGCAACAGACGACCTCACATCCTGGTACCAAAACTGTTGCAGTCGGCATTCTAGTTGCTGCGCAGAAAGAACCCAAACGAAGTGGCTTGTAGAGGAATGGGTTTATTTGGCTTACGGACTCGAGGGGAGGCTCCATCCTGGCAGGGAAAATGATGGCATGAGCAGAGGGCTGGACATCACCTCTGCCACAGCACTGCAAACAGCAGCAGGAAGGTGAGCCAAATACTGGCAAGGAGAAGCTGGTTTATAACCCCCAAAAGCCCACCCCAAACAACACAGCTCCAGTGAGGTTGTAAAATCCAAACTGCCATCAGCTGAGTATCAATTACCCAGAACACATTCATTTGTTTGTGGGGGACATCTGAATCAAACCATAACACCCAGGCACACCCATTTTTCTCCTCTCTCTCTGCTTAGAAATAAAATATAATTTTTAAAAAATTATTTATTTATTTGCAAGGAGAGAGAGAGAGAGAAGAGAGAATGTGCACACCAGGGACTCCAGCCACTGCAAATGAACTCCAAATGCATGCACCACGCTGTCCATCTAGTTTTATGTTTGCACTGGGGGATCGAACCCATCTTTTAGGCTTTACAGGCAAGCACCTTAACCATTGAGCAATCTCTCCAGTCCCTTTTCTCTGTATTGTATTGCTGTCTTCCCATGTTAGCAGGCACTGAGATGACAGCCATGGTTTGCAACGTTTTGTGTACAGTGTATTTCTGGGCAGAGAACTGGGTTTCTCACATAATAAGTTATAAATCCCATGTTCCAGGGACTCGTTCCAAGGGCAGTTTTACTTATACTCAATGTAGCAAGATGTTTTTTACCTAGCTAAGAAAATATGGGTCTATGAGTAAACATTAATGAATGAATGAGGGTTTGGGACACCCAGAAATTAGTATAACTATGGTCAGTCCTTTTCATCCTGAGGAACTGTAAGGGAATTGGGAGGCTGAAGTTGGACAGGCTCTGGGTGAGGGCTGTCCCCATGGAGGAAGGCTCCTGGCAGGGTGCTCAGCTCTGCAGGCAGAGAGCAAGGCTCAAGTAGGCCTGGCGAGCATCCTGACCTCAGCTGTCTCCACCCTGTTCTGTTGTCAACTCATTGGAAGGCAGAGGTCAGTGAGCATGGAAGTTCAAGACCAAGGTCAGCTTCCATGGCACAAAGCCAAGCAGTGGAGGATGGTGAGGGGAGCCAGCAGCTTGTAGGAACTTAATACATAGTGTTGCAATCAGCTTTCTAGTTGCTGCGCAGAAAGAACCCAAACATAATTGGTTTGTTGAAGAATGAGTTTATTAAGCTTACGGACTCAACGGGGGACTCCATCCTGGCAGGAAAAAAAAAATGATGGCATGAGCAGATGGGTTAACATCACCTCCACCACAGCACTGCAAACAATGGCAGGAAGGTGTGCCAAACGCTGGCAAGGGGAAGCTGGCTTATAACCCCCATAAGGCCACCCCCAACAACACAGCTCCAGCGAGGTTGTAAAACCCAAACTGCCATCAGCTGAGGATCCATCAATCAGAACACATTTATTTGTTTGTGGGGGACACCTGGATCAAACCATGATACATAGCCATAGAACAAACATGAATGAGGCAGCTCTCACAGGAAACCTACAAATAGAATCCAAATGACTATTTATCTCCATGACATTCGATGGCAGCCAAAGGCATACAATCTAAATAAAACTTAGAGGAGGGGCTGGAGAGATGGCTCAGCAGTTAAAGCACTCGCCTGCATAAGTCTAGCAACCTGGGTTCAATTCCCCAGTACCTATTTAAGCCAGATGCAGAGTGGCACATGTATCTGGAGTTTGTTCACAGTGGCTGGAGGCCCTGCTGTTCCTATTTTCTTTCTCTCTCTCTCTTTCCTTGCAAATAAATAAAAACATGTTTTAAAAAACTTAAAAGGAGACATTTTATAGTTTGGAATTAAAGGTGTGTCACAAGCTTGGGGTATTTGAATTGTACAGCCCAGTGGAAGAAGACAGGCCACTGTGCAGATTCAATCGGAGGGGACTATGGCCTCTTCTTTTTCCTCTCTCTGTTTCCTGGCTGCTTTGAGGTGAGCATCTTGGCTCTGCCAGCTGACCCTGCTGTACTTCCCTGCCTCACCCCAGGCCCAAAGCAATAGAACCAACTTGCTATTGGGAGAAGCTTCTAGAACCATGTCCAGACAAAACCTTCTTGCTTTCCATTGCTTATCTTAGATATTTTCTCATGGCAAGGAAAAGATGTTTGGCCCAAGGGAATCCTAACAGGCATTACGATGAAGGGTGGCTGCCTGTGTGTTTGTTACCCTCTTACCAAAGCGTAGTTTTGTACAGTAAACCCTCTGGCCAAATAAAAAGCTTTACATGTACTGTGATCTGAATGTATTTTTCTCTAAAAATGCAAATGTCACAATGTCATTAGAGGTGGGCATTTGAGAAGGGATTAGGGTGGGAGATGGGAATCCTTACCAATAGGATTAGTGCCCTTGTGAATGAGGCCTGAAAGCTTGCCTGTCTGTGCCTTCAAGCACGGATGTGAGTGAGGAATGGGTCTGTTGCAGTTACTCTCTTGGTGCTGGTACACAGCTCCCCACCAAAAGCAGCTTATGGAGGAAAGGGTTTATTTTGGCTTTCAAACTTGAGGAGAAGCTCCATGATGGCAGGGAGAGTGATGGTATGAGCAGAGGGTGGACATCACTTCCTGGACAACAGCATCAGGTGGACAACAGCAACAGGAGAGGGTGCCAAACACTGATAAGGGGGAGCTGGCTAGAACAAGCAAAAGCCCATCCCCAACAACATACCAGGACCCCAAGGAGGCTCCAATTCCCCAACTGCCACCAGCTGGGACCCTAGGATTCAGAACACATCAGTTAATGGGGGACACCTATTTCAAACCATCACAGGTCTCTTCTGGATACCATGTATGTTGGGCATTCAATTTTCACCTTATTTATTTATTTATTTGCAAGGGTGGAGGAGAGATACAGAAGAAAAGAGCAGAGAGAGATGACAGAATGAGAATAGGCAGACAAACTCCAGACACATGAGACACTTTGTGCATCTGGCGTTCGTGGGCACTGGGGAATCAAACCCGAGCCATCAGGTTTTCGAAGCCAGTGCCTTTAACCACCAAGCCATCACCCCAACTCTATATTTTCAATTTATTGAACCTCAAAACTAAGAAATAAATCTATGCATGTTGATATGAAGTACCTATTTTTGTACCAGTAGACCAAATGAAAGGAGGGATGTCCATTACCCCAAATTTCTCCCTCTCTTCCCCATTTTTTGTATGTGAGGTGTGTGGGCACAAGTGTGTGCAGCTGTGTGCAGAGGTCAAAGGTCGATGTCAGGTGTCTTCCTTAATCATTGTCCATTTTATGCTTCCACACAGGGTCCCAACACACTGGACCCAGAGCCCACCAGTTCAGCTGGCTAGTGAGCACAAGGGATTCCCTGTGGTCACCTCCCAGTGTTGGGGTGACAGAGGCAGGCCAGCATTTTACATAGATGCTAGGGATCCTCATGCTTGCAGATCAGGTTCTTCCAACTTTGTAAATCTTCCATGCAACTCGTGCAATTACCGAAGTAGGATTTCTAGATGGCATCCTTAGTTCACCTTAGGGTGCAGCCCTAAGCCACCTTCTCCAGGGTGACAAGTGATCAGGTAATCAGGGATAAACCTGTGAACACCTTGTCACCCCCTCCTCTTTGATTGCATACCCCACTGTTTCATCTCAGGCAATCTAGAAACAGATCTGAAATCCCAAAGTTGAGGAGCTGGAGTCACCGCCAGCATGTTCAGGGAGAAAGTTTGAGAGGAAGCTTTCCTATCTGAGGTTTACAGAATGGGTTTTCGTAAGCAGCATTTCCATCTGGAAGTCAGATTCACTGTTTTTGCAAACAGGATGGAAGCAGGTAAGAAATGAACCCTCCTTCCCCCCCATATACCATCTACGGCACCTCTGGGCTCCAAGGGATGATAAAAGCTCAAAGGTTTCCCCCAGTAAAACCCTAATTTCTATTCTGTCTGCATATTCACTTTTGAAGCAGGAAGAAGGCTTGAGGAGAAAAAATAAAATAAAATAAAATATAAAATAAAATAAAACAGCCTGTGAGAAGCCAGAGGTTGGATTCTGGGACTATGTATGTGTGTGGGGGTTTATCCTTCCACTTAAATAGGTGGTTTCAGAAAAAAAAAAAAAACAGAAATAGGGGTTGGAGAGATAGTTCAGTGGTTGAGGTGCTTGCCTGCAAAGCCTAGGGACCTGAGTTTGATTCCCCAGTACCAACATAAAGCCAGATGCACAAAGTGGCACATGCTTCTGGAGTTTGCTATGACTGGAAGCCCTGGCATGCCCATTTTCTCTCTCTCCCTCTCTCCCTCTTTGCTTGCAAGTGAATAAAGAAACTATTTTATGAAAATAGAAGAAAAACAAAACTTGAAAAGTTTGGGAACAAAAAACATGGGGGAAGCCTAGTTGCCCCGTTTTTCTGGCAAGCAAATCTGACATCTCCTTTGCTCTCCGCAGAGGCTCAGGAAAAATGGGTGAGCAGAGCAGCAAGTCTCTGCCACCTCAAGGTGCGGGTCTGTGAGCTCAGCAGCCTGCAGAGCCCTCCTGCGCTGGCCTTCCTCTGAGGCATTAATGCTAGCTGTGAGAAGGAGCATATTCTTTCCCCTCCTATAGCTATGAGCTGCTGACCTCCCTACTGGAATGGGAAGATAAGAGCCAACGTTTTAATCCGTATGTTAATTATTGAAATTAGAAGTGCAAACAAATATTTTTGATGGAAACTTCAAGCTGCTCAGCACAGGGCACTTTCCATTTTAAGCCCACAGTGTCATTGTGTATCCCAACGCTCAGACCTTCCCAAGCCTCATGCATTATTTATGTCATTCTTCCCTGGGACATGGAGGATGTCATGCTCTGCATCCCGCTGAAATGGGGGAAATAATTCCAGACAGTTTGACTTGAAAAGTATCAAAAGTTACAAAAGAAAAGCAACAGAGGAGCATAGGACACAGTTTGGGGGACACAAATTTCCATTAAGGTGCAAGGTCTTTTTTTGAGTTGAAATGAAGTCAAATGAATGTTGAAATTATGTATTTGCAACCAAGGAACGCCTCTCTTTATGCAAAGAGACCAAAAGGATTTATGAAAGAGTTGGATGTTAATGAGCACACTTGGGAGACAGAGGCAGGATGATTGTGAGTTGGGGGCCAGCCTGGGTGACCTGAGGTCCAGGCTGGTCCAGGATAAAGAATGAGACTATGTTTCAAAAAGAAGAAAAAGAAAGAAAGAGAGAGAGAGAGAAGGAGGGAGGGAAGAAGGAAGGAAGGAAGGAAAGAAGCAAGAAAGGAAGGAAAAGGGAAGAAAAAAAGGAGGCAGAAGAAGAGGAAAAGGAGAGGAAGGAAGAAGGAGGGAGGGAAGAAGGGAAGGAAGGAAAGAGGGAGGGAAGAAGGGAAGGAAGGAAGGAAGGAAAGAAGGAAGGAAAAGGGAAGAAAAGAAAAGGAGGCAGAAGAAGAGGAAAAGGAGAGGAAGGAAGAAGGAGGGAGGGAAGAAGGGAAGGAAGGAGCGGATGAAGGAAGAAGGGAAGGAGGGAAGGAAAAAGGGAAGGAAGGAAAGAGGGAGGGAAGGAAGGATGGAAGGAATGAAGGAAGGAGGGATGGATGAAAGGGAGGGAGGGATAGAAGGAAGGAGGAAGGGAAGAAGGGAAGGAAGGAGAGAAGGAAGGATTGAGGGAAGGAAGAATGGAGGGAAGGCAGGAAGGAGGGGAAGGAATGAAGAAAGAAGGGAAAGAAGGAAGGAAAGATACTTTAAAAGTAAGTCTGGCACACGCTTTCTATAAAGTACCAGATAGTAACATCTGGGCTTCGTGGTGACGTGATCCTTCTCAGAGACTCCGTCCAGCAGTGCCCATGGTGAGTTCATAGAAGCACAAAGCATCACCTCCCTCCTTAAACTGATGGCTCCTCTAGGTAATTCATGGCCTTCCTCATCAGTTGGCTGAGAGCAGGGTCTCCATATCAACCTCCATTTGAAAAGGGAGCTATTTACTTGCCAACACCGAGGTGCTCCTGGGAATGGAAACCCATCAAGCATTCTGATTGCGTTAGCTTTAACTTTTTCATCATGAGATTTAATAAAATCTTATTAATAGTTTTCAAAGCCAGGCCTGCATACATTCCCTTTAACTTCTCATGTCTGGGACCTGAGGCACAAAGGATTTTTGCTGCTCTGGGGAGGCCCTGTTAGGGGAATTTGAACATCTGTCTGTAGCTACTCTGCTCAGTCTCCACTCAGAAACTATCTTGAAATTGAATGAAATAGAACAGAATGAAATAAAAGCCCCTTGGTTTTGTGGCCTCCTCCTCGTTAAGGTCTCCTGATTTTGTTTCGTCTCTGGGCACATCTGCTTGTACTTATTTTTATAGCTGATTTATAGTGAAGGGTTGATTAAGATACCTCAGTACCCTGTAATGCTTAAAATATACAGAATGGAACACTCTGAGTAATTCAACCCCGATTAGTTCAAGGTCAAGTTAATACACTTTAGTGTAGTTATCCACCCAATGAGCTTGGCTAGCTCACCGACAGGATAGCCTCTTGATTCCTCTGCGGGAAAAAAAATCTGGAGAATTATAGTAACAGCCAGTCTTTGAAATGAGCTACATTTTTGAAAATATTTGAAAATTTGAAAAAATTTGAAAAAAATTTTTGAAAATTTTTTTAAAATATTTTATTTATTCATTTTCAAGCAGAGAGATACAGAGAGAGAGAGAGAGAGAGTGAGAGAGAGAGAGAGAGAGAGAGAGCACCAGGGCCACCAACTTGTAGGTGTGGCTTATGTGGGACCTGGGGAACTGAACCCAGGGCCTTAGGCACTAGAGGCAAGTGCCTTAACCGCTGAGCCATCTCTCCAGCCCTGAAAATAATTTTTAAAAATATTTTTATTTATTTATTTGTGGAGAGAGAGAGAGAGAGAGAGAGAGAGAGAGAGAGAGAGAGAGAGAGAGAGAGAGAATGGGTGCACCAGGGCCTTCAGCTACTGCAAATGAACTCCAGACATATGCACCACCTTGTGCATCTGGCTTGATGTGGGTACTGGGGAACCAAACCGAGGTCATTAGACTTTGTAGGCCTTAATAATATGAACTTTAAAGGTATTGTTATAGTCAGCTTCACATGGCTGGGATGAACTTCCAAACAGACATAGTTCATGGGAGGAAGGGGTTTATTTCAAGCTTACAGATTCAGAGGATGTTCCACTAATGACAGAAGAAGCTGGCAACCATTCATAAATCTGAGAAAAACCACCAGCAGCTAGCAAACACACATACACACACACACACAAAAAAAAAAAAAACAGCAAGCCTGAACAGGCAGCAGAGTTCAAACTGTTCTCTTACACCTTTGGGCTGGAATTCAGATCCACCCTCAGTGACCCCTTAAGGCTAAACTCCAGGATACCCCCCATAACACCTCCCCCAGCCAAGCAGCTGGAGATCCAACTTACAAGCTTTAATAAAACACCTGAGTCTATGGGGGACACACATTGAAACTACCACAACTATATATCTGATCATACAAACAAAAATCCCTTCCTATTTTCTAAGTACAATCTGTATTTCTGAACTCTTTTACTTAAATATTTTTACTTGTGAGAGAAAGAGAGAAGGGGTATGTCAGAGCCTCTTTCTGCTGCAACTTGCCACTTTGTTGCTTTGGTTTTTTTGTGGGTACTGAGGAATTGAACCTGGGCTGGCAGACTTGGCAAACAAGAGCCATTAACCACTGAGCCACCTCCCCAGCTCTTTGAACTATTTTATTTTTTTTAATATTTATGTATTCATTTGAGAGAGAACAAGAGACAGTGAAACAGAGAGAGTGAGTATGGGAAAACCTGGCCTCCTGCCACTGTAAACAAACTTCAGATGTACGCTCCACCTTGTACATCTGTCTTTGCGTGGGGCCTGGGGACTTGAATACAGGCAATTGGGCTTTACAAACAAGAAGTATTGACCACTGTGCCATCTCCACAGCCCCTTGAATTATTTTAAATGGACATAAAAGAGAGAAGATATACACAAGGTAACTAAGCCCTTCACTTATAATAAGAAATGCTGGATTGCAAACAGAGCTCAGTACTTGCTGTGTGTTGCAGTCAGCTTCTTGTTGCTGGGATGAAATAACAAACAGACACAGTTTATAGGAGGAAGGGTTTATTTCAGTTTACAAATCCATCAGGAAGAGCCATCAGTGGCAGAAGAGGCTGGCTTCCTTTCTCAGATACAAGCACAGAGACCCCATCAAAACATCCAGCACCGCAAACACACAAGCACAAAAGTGACCTGCAGCAGCTCACTCTGTACATCTTAAGGTTAGAAATCCAATCTGCCCCCCCCCCCAGTGATCTCTTAGGGGTGGACTTCAGGATCCACCCCCCAGTGACAGCTCCTCCAGCCAGGCAGCTGGAGGCAAGCTTTAATCAAATACCTGAGTCTATTGGGGAGTATATATCCAAACTACCACACTGTACAAGTGTGACAATTTAACTATGGACCTACAGACTCTGCACAAAGCTGGATACAGTAGTGTCTACCTGGAATCCCAGCATGCTTACAGGAGAATTCTCAGAATCTCATGAGCCAGCAAGCCAAGTTTACACAGCAGTAAACAAGTGACCCTGCCTCAATCAAGGCAGAAGTGAAGAAATGACACTTAAGATGGTCATCTAACCTCCTTCCATGTTCCATGATACACATGTGCCCCCCCACAAACACACTCCCTCACACACACACAATATTAAAAATAAGAAGATAAATGTTGGGCTGGAGAGATGGTCAGCAGTTGAGACAGGCACTTGCCTGTAAAGCCTGAAAACAGACCCCTGGCTCAATAATTCCCCAGTCAGTAGGTAAAGCCAAATGCACAATGTGGTGCATGCATCTGTCATCCCTTGGCAGTAGTTAGAGACCCTAGCACATCCATCCTCTCTGACTGTCTCATTCTATTTCTGTCTTCTCTGTCTCACTCTGCTTGCAAAGAAATAAACACATTTTTGAAAAAATGTTAACATTTTTCTATATTAATACCAAATCACCCTTTTAAAGACCTAGTGGACTAAACATAGACTTTCTAAACTCGTGTATCTGCATTTAAGAATCAGGAATATAAATAGCCAATCCACTAACACATCATCAATGAATTCTGATTAGTACAGGTAGGTGTGATGTCGACTTTTTACACAGGTCATTCAAGGTGCTATGTGTGAGGCACGCACTGCATTAGAGGGCTTTGACAAAGTAAACGTGTCATCAGTGATGTGAGTCACCATGGCATGGGAAACAATTTGAGACTCTTACGTAGCAATAAGATGAAAGCGATAAGGGCTGGAGAGACTGCTTAGTGGTTAAGGCACTTGTCTGCTAACCCTAACAACCTTGGTTCAAATCCCCAGTACCCATGTAAGCCAGATGCACAAAGTGGCACATGTCTCTGGAGTTTGTTTACAGTGGCTGGAGACCCTGGTGTGCCCATACACTCTCTCTCTCTCTCTCTCTCTCTCTCTCTCTCTCTCTCTCTCTCTCTCTCTCTCTCTCTCTCTCTCTCTCTCTGTTTCTCGCTGTCTCTCTTTCCCTGCTTGGAAATAAAGAAAGAAAATATTTTTAGATAAATTATTTTATTTATTTATTTGCAAGCAGAAAGGGGGTAAAAGAATGAGAGAGAGAAAAAAGCACACCAGGGCCTCTTGCCACTGCAAACAAACGTCAGATGCATGTGCCACCTTGTGCATCTGGCTTTTTGTGGGCACTGGGAAATTGAACCCCTGGCTGTCAGGCTTTGAATGGAAGTGCCTTTAACCACTGAGCCATCTCTCCAGCCACTAAAATATTTTTTTAATATATACAAAGGATGACAAACACTTAGCAAAAACAGAACAAAATGTTTTCCTTTGTCAGTTCTGGCCATGGATTTACCAAAACGTTAGCAAGGCGACCTTAGGTGACCCATCCCATCTCTATACCGCGTAGGACCTGTGAGTAAGAGAGGCTTCTCATGCAATGTGTGTGGGATGTTGGTGAGGTTGTGCTGAGAAGAGAGGATTAAAGCAGAAAAACCGACCTTGGAGACCACAGCTCAGGTGAAAATGCTTTCCCCACAGTTTCCTCCCTGTTGTCTGGCACTGCTACATCCGCCACCACAGATCATTGTGACAGTGAGTTTCATGACCTCAGATGCTGCCAGCTTCAAAGCAGGCTGGACTGCTTCTGAAGTGACAAGTCTCCCCTTCTTCCAAGGTTCTGGGAACTCACGGGGGAGACAGAAGTGCCCTATATGGCACTCCAATTGACTTATGCTAAAAGCTTACGTTCCCTTCCTTCCCCAAGTTCACTTAATTTCATGAACAAATATGTGAAAATATATGTAAATGCTATGCTTGGGAAGGGCTATGGATATTTGCAAATATACGCATAAATATGTATAGAGTCCAATGTCCTCAAAACCCCAGGGGCCAGTAGTGGTGCACAGGAGCATGCTGGGACCCCATATTAGAGTTCCTGTCTCAGCAAAATAACACTGGGTTTAGCAACTTCATTAAGGGGGGAAAAAAGCTATGTACCAATAGTTGATTGCTCCCTGGCTTTCATCATTGGCCTCATCAAATTTAATTTTATGCAACTAGATATCCAAAACTGTTAACTTTCTCTTTAAAGAAATAAATGTCTGTGTTTGCTGATATTTTGTAACATCTTTTCTTGGTCATTGTAGGCACTCGTTATTTGTTGAATGTATAAAAGGAACATAAATTAATAAAGTGTCAAAATGCTCTTATTAAATGTTCATTCTTTCAGCACTGGCTGCAAGATATAAAACTAGCATGCGTACTTAATAACCATGGCCTGGTTAAGTCAAATCCTAGGTGTTGTAGTGAGTTCCACGTTGTTGGGATGAACATCCAAACCAGGCACAGTTTAGGAGAGAAAGGGATTTGTTTCAAGTTTACAGATCCAGGGGGGAAGTTCCACCAGAGGCTGAAGAAACTGTTCCATCCATACATCGAAGCAGAGAGAAACAACCAAACAGCCAGCAAACACTAAAATCAGCAAGCACAGCAGCAGGGACCCCCAGAGCTCAGACCTCTCTGCGTACCTTTGAGCTGGAATTCAGATCTGCCCCCCAAACACACCTTAGGCCTGAACCCCAGGATCTACCCCCCAGTGACACCTCCTCCAGCCAGGCCACTGGAGACCCTTTACAGGCTTTAATAAAATACCTGAGTCTATGGGGGACATACATTCAAACTACCATACTAGGTTTCAATTTACAAATAACAAGGCAAGATAAAATAAGAAGAGAGAAGTTTGGGCAGAGGTGATCCAGCAAGGATGTGATGAAGAACAAATGAGGACTGCCTAGAAGGAGAGGTGGCAGGTCATGGTCACACTTGCACAGTGTGGTAGTTTGAATATATGCTCCCCAGTAGACAGGTGTTTGAATAAAGCTTGCCTCCAGCTGCCTGGCTGGAGGAGGTGTCACTGGGGGAGGGGTGGATGCTGGAGTCAGTTTTAAATTGCTTGTGTGGGGGAGGGGGAGGGACAGATCTGATTTCTAGCCCTAAGGTATGCAGAGTGAGTTTTGGAGGGGTCTTGCTGCTGCAGGTTGGTTTTATGCTTCTGGGTCGTTTGGTTGGTGCTGGCATTCCTAGCTGGATTGTAGATGAATCTTCATCATACTGGTCCAGAAGTCATCTATGTAAAAGAACAGTTTCCTCACACCCAGTGGAGGGTCCCCAGAAAGACAAGGCATTGTTACAATGGTGTGTGTATATTTTGTTTATGGACACACACACACACACACACACACACACACACACACACACACACACACTCATGGGGGGTATTTCTTGTACTGCTATTTTAAAACCTGATTTCAACATGCATTTTTTTAAAGGAGACTTATGGTCCTAACCATGTAATCTAGTTTGCATTTTTCTTTTATACCCACACCATTTAGAGGTCAAAGGGTATTTCCTGGATGGAACCTTGGGAAAGATATATGCTCTGTGTGCATCAATTACATCAAAAATGTACTGGGCTCTTCTCTTTGCCTTTTTGGAATCCTCCCTCCTTAATCTTCAATCTGCTTGACTAGGGAGTTTCATATTTTGAAATTCTGGATAAATTATGGATAAAATGCGTACTTTAAAGGACTAAAGACAGGATAGAATTTTTATAGTGATTACCACAATATTTGCATATTATAATTGTTTTGTAAAGTGACAATGTCTTAAATTCAAGTAATTTAAAAGTAATAAATTCTAAAGTGGTCCACAGGTTGATTGTTATTGTTATTATTATTGACACATGTTAATTGTACTGATGAGTTTCACCATGTCATTCCATTCACTGAAATTATTATTGTAATTAATAATAATATCAATTCTCAAATTAGTCTTTGGCTCTGGGTTTGGTTCAACATAACCAGAAAGCTTTCTGTTCCATTATTTATTCCTCTCCGTCACTTTGCTTAATTCTGTTCATTTTCTTCTTACTAAGAGGCTTAGAATTAAAGGCTAATAACCTCTCATAAAATATCATTTTACTATGTCAGTAACTCATCAATGTAGGTCAGGTAGATACAAGTGGTGTGTGAAAGGAAGCCTTTAGCGTCTATAGTTCTACTGGCCGAAGAGTCAAACATGGTTAGTGTGATTCTCCAAGACTGCAAGAAGCCTCCCTTTTAAGCATCTTTTGCTTTTCCCCCAATACTTATCAATTCACTGCATTGTAAAGTAAATATGTTTTCAGCATTTGTACACACACACACACACACACACACACACACACACACACACACACACACACACGAGTTCCTATGGAGGCCAGAGTACAACTTTGGGTGTCATTCTTTAAATATGCTGCTCACTTCTTTTTGAAACACCTTTTCCCATTGGCCTGGAACTCACCAATCAGGCTATACTGACTGGTCAGTGAGCTGTAGGTCTCCTCCTACCTTCCCCTCCCCAGCTCTGAGATTATTCTTGCATGCTACCATGTCCAGCCTTTTAAGTGGGGCCTGGGGATTGAACCCGGGTCCTCATGTTTGTTATATAAGCACTTTACAGACCGAGCCAACCTGTCTCTCCAGACCCAGACCCCTGCAAGTAGACTCTTAACCATATTGCTAATGTACACTCTCAAATATTACAAAATGAATTCTAAAACTTTGCTCAGTGTGTCTTTCCTGAAAGCTTGTTTTTGGAAGGTAAACTTATGCAAAGGTCTCACATCTAAAGGGACTTTGCTAAATAACTTGCCCTTTCATTTAATGACTACATTTCACCCCCCTAAAATCATTTTACTCAATAACTGAAATAATAATAATAAATGAAAATGTAGCATAATTTTTAACAAGTAGAAATCTTATATTTATTTATAAGAGAGAGAGATTATTTTTATTTTAAAGAAGAGCCCGTCATGTACCAATCTTATTTGGTATACTGCACTGCCCTCCCAGGAAGGGATGTTTGTTTCTAACTCCCCTGAGCCTCCTTACCTCCTGCCCTCTACTGAGAGGCTGTCTTTCTGTGAACATCCTCAGAGACCCACCCAGGATGACTGGACAGGTCAAGTTGACAACAAAACTTAACCATCACAATATAATATTCTGATACACTTTGACATGTATATGTTTGTGACCATTGAGACAAACCAGTGGGCTAGGCAATTGCTGCTTTAGGAACCTGTACTCCAAGGCAAGCTTCCCTACTTTCTCCTCATGAGGGTCACAGTGACCAGGAAATCCATCTGTCTCCCTCCTATCTCTCTAGGGACATCATTTTGATAACATTTTTCTCAGTGTTATTCATATTTACTCTTGAAGCACTGACATTCTTAGTTTTAAACTATTCGTAAACATTCCACTTCAGCTACATATTTGTAGATGTCCATATTGAAAATATTTACAAGCTCATTAGCTCATTCTAATGCTTTCGGTCTCTCCTTTAATGCCAAAAATCAATGTATTTCATGACAAAAGAAAAATGAAACAAAAGAGTACTGAAAATCAAATCAAGTCAGTCCAATAAAAGACAACCTGCTGAATGTCCATTGTTGCCCCAAATCTGCTTAGCTTAGTGTCAGAAGATAAAAGCAGAGAAAAATTAATGTTTCTTGGTTCTGTTATCATTATGTTAATAAGTAGGATAAACAGAAACACATTCTCGAAACCACCTAGGGGATTTCCAAAGGGTTAAATTCAAAAGATTTCTAGAAATCATTTTGCAGAGAAGTAGAGAAATTAAAAGTTATTAAGTACAGTGTCATCAGGCTTTAAAGAGACAGATCTTATGCCAAGACATAGGACTAAAAAAAAAGTTTGTGTTTATACAAGAAACGTCAATATGAATTATCCAATGGATTGTCAGATTTACAATAAAAAGTGCAGGTTGCTCAGTGGCTAAGGAGTTTGCCTGCAAAGCTTAATGGCCTGGGGGTTTGATTCCCTAGTACCCACATAAAGCCAGATGCACCAGTGGCACATGAATCTGGAGCTTGTTTGCTGCAGTTGGAGACCCTGATGCGCCCATTCTGTTTCTCTCTTTTTCTTGTAAATAAATAAATAAAAATATTTTAAAAATAATTTTAGGACTTGGACTGGAGAGATGGCTCACCGGTTAAGGCATTTGTCTGCAAAGCTCATGGACCCGGGTTTAATCCCCCAGCACCCACATAAAATCAGATGCACAAAGTGATACATGCATCTGGAGTTCATGTGCATTGGCTACAGGCCCTGTCTCACCCATTCTCACTCTCTCTCTCTTTCTCTCTCTTCTTTTTGTCTCTATCTTCATGCAAAGAAGGAAGGAAGGAAAGAAAGAAAACACAGAAAGGGCCAAAGTGACATGCCTACGATTCATTCACTGTGCTGTCTCTCTGTCACACACACACACACCATGAAGCCAGGCATGGTGTAAAAGGTCTGTGGTCCCAGCACTCCCAGGAGGCAGAGGCAGAAAAACCCAAGTTAAAAGCTGACCTGGGGCTGGAGAGATGGCTCAGCGGTTAAGGCACTTGCCTCCAGTGCCTAAGGCGCCAGGTTCAATTCCCAGGACCCACGACCCACATAAGCCAGACCCACAAGGTGTTGGCCCTGGCATTCTCTCTCTCTCTCTCTCTCTCTCTCTCCTCTCTCTCTCTGTTTGAAAATGAATAAATAAAATAATTTTTTTAAAAAGATGACCTAGACATAATCAGATACTGTCATTATGACATACTGAGACATAATGAGATTCATGACGTAATGACATTCAATCTACATGACCTAATGAGATTCTACCTTATAAGCAGACAAGAAGCAGGGAACACCTTAGGATTCCTGTCACATGGCTCCTTGTCATTCATGAGGGAAAGGCTGTGGGAACGCGACTAGATGAGGGGCATTTACGACTTTTGTAATTGTCAGGACAGCGACTTCCCCTCCAGATTTGCACCATTTCACACGGAATTCTCCACAGCAGCAAGAGATGGACAGGAATTCAAAAAGAACAATGACGTTTTGGTGTACTGGGGAATTGAACTTTTTCTTTTTCTTTGCAAGCAGAGAAGGGAGAGAGAAGGAGAGAGAGACAGAGAGAGACAGAGAGAGGCAAACCAGGGCTTCCAGGGACTCAAACAATCTCTAGATGCATGTGGGTGTGGGGAATTGAACCCCTATTGTTAGGCTTTGCAGGCAAGTGCCTTAACCACTAAGCAATCTCTCCAGCCCCCAACCTTATTTTTTTTTTTTACAAAATCATCTTCAGTGCCTCAATAACAGTCATTTCTTCCCCTCTTCCTCTTTATTTTTCTCCTTTTGATCATTCATTTAATTCTCCTTTCTACCTTCAAGAATCACTTGGCAAACTTAGTTTTTTTAAAATCATTTATGTAAATTGTAAAATTGCTACCATCCATCTGAAATGTTGATAGGAAGGTCTCATGATGTCTTGAATCATATTATCTCATATACATATGAGAATGGAGTGAAAAAATGTTTTCTGTCTAAGAGCTAAGTGGATGACAGTACGTTTTTACCTGACTACAGGGCAGGGTCCTCAATCACAGAAGTCCTTTCTTTGACTCCTTCTGAATCTATCGTGGGCTTTTCATGCCGAAGCTGCCTGGCATTTGCAGTAAATCGTGTCTTCCTGAATCAGGCATGAGGCGTAGAGGGGAAATTCAATGCTCTCTTGTATTCTAGAGATCGCCTGAAATACTGAGCACTGTGGTTCTGCAACGCCAGCTGATAGGAATTATGGAAAAGCTAGATTCATCTGGTCTCTAATTCACTTGGACTTTATTCTTCTTTCTGCAACTTAAAGTTGCCTTTTTCACTTCTATAAAAATAGTGTGCTGCATAACACTGTTTGGAAGGATGCCCTAGAAGCCACATTAAACAAACTCATTACCACATAGATTAAGCCAACATGAAGAAATAACCTCTTACTTCCATCATTCCACTGCTAATGGGTTGAGGTATTTTGACATCAAATAGCTTAACATTATTGGAAAACTCAAAATTATCTTTGGATGAAGACATGAGAGTTCTACCCTCTCCAATATCAAAATGGGGTTTTTATTGTATTTAATATTATTGACTATAACGCCACATATAAACCATCGCAAACCTTGAATCCCCATGACTTGGACCTCATGAATCCCCACCCTTACATAAAGGTGTGGATGGTGCACCTGGGGTGTAACCTCTATATTGACAGAACGGAACAAAACCTGCAAAAAAAAGGTCAGCAAAATCTACTCACAGAGCCGGGCATGGTTGGCACATGTTTTTAATCTCGGCGCTGGGAGGCAGAGGTAGGAGGGTCACCATGAGTTCCATGCTGGGATTACACAGTGAGTGTCAGGTCAGCCTGGACTAGGGTGAGATCCTACCCCGAAAAAGCAAAAAACAAACATCTACTTACAACAATAAGCACCATTGGACTATATTCTGAGAGATTAATAACATATAATTGTCCAGCTAATTACAGGCTTTATAAGTATTCCATGTACTGGGCTGGAGAGATGGCTCAGTGGTTAAGGTACTTGACTGCAAAGCCTGGGTTCAATTTCCTAGTACCCATGTAAATGAAACCGGATGCATAGTGGTCATGTATCTGAAGTTTGTCTGAGTCCCTGGAGGCCCTGGTATGTCATTCTCTCTTTCTCTCTCTCTCTCTCTCTCTTTCTCTCTCTCCTCCCTCTCTCTCCTTGCAAATAAAAAAATTTCCATGTCAAAAATAATGTGCCATTAGAGACACCCACCATGGATTCAAAAAAAGCAAAAAGAATTTAAAAATTAAAATAAAGAAATGTAAAAAAAATAAAATAAAAAAATAAAGAAATGTAGTTAGCTTTTATTGCTACAGAAAAAGAAAAATACATTATGCTCTATCTATAATAGTTTTAATATTTTGTGTACCAACTTGAGTTTTGCCACATACAACAGAAAGCTAACCTGGTACCAAATCAAAGCTTATTTGTCTTCAAATATGCTTCTTGCTAGGCTGGCAAGCTGGGTGTGTGGTGGCACATGCCTTTCCTTGGAGCACTTGGGAGGCAGAGGGAGGAGGATCGCTGTGAATTTGAGGCGACCTGAGAAAAGATTAAATTTCAGGTCAGCCTGGGTTAGAACGAGACTGGCTCTTCCAGCAAGACTGGAGGAAAAAAAAAACAAAAAAAATTATTTAAAAAAAAAAACAAAATAGTTCATAAAGCAGGCATTCATGGATTTTTTACATAGAACTTAAAATTAGTAGAAAAAAGTTTTATTTTCTTTAACTTAAATCAAGCAATCTTCATCTCAGAAACCCAAGCCAGCTTGAACCCTAGCTCTTCACTTTTCTCTCTCAAGATGGAGTTTCCCCTGAAATGTGTAACTCTGAAATAAACTCTTTCCTCCAACAAGCTGCTTCGGGTCCAGTGTTTGTCCCAGCAATGAGAAGATAACTGCCACTTGTGCAGAATGAAATAACTTTCTCATTATTAAATTTGAACAATTCTAAGCACATGCAGTACACAAATAATATCTGCAGGTTGAAGCCAATGGATAAATTCTTCAGCAATGATTTTTCCTCTACAGAAAGTTGAAATCATCCCTGAGTAATATCACAATTACCAACCAGCCATGTTTAGACATTTTTAATTCTTTTTTCATCAGCTTCATTTGAAACACCCAGACATTTAAGAAAGGGTATACAGACATTCAATAAACCTTTTTATTAATTGTAATTATTTTCTAATTGATGAATACTTGTGCGTACTTAAGGAGTGAAATGTATTGATTTGGTCAAGATTTACATGATAGAATCAATCAAGCTAGTTAAGATATTTAACCCATCACCAAATTGTCAATTTGGGGGAAAGAAAATGTTAAAAAGTTTATTTTGGCAGTTTAAACTCTATGGTCATATGGTATAAGGAGTCACTTAGATTCATTTCTCTAGCCTAAGGGGGGATGGACAGGCCAGCACCTCCAGCCACTACAAACAAACTCCAGACACATGCACCACTTTGTCCACGTAGCTTTACGTGGGTGCTGGGGAATTGAACCCAGGTCATGAGGCATTGCAGACAAGCAGCTTAACTGCTGAGCCATCTACCTGGCCCAGGATAATTTTTGTAAAGAAAATAAGTGGGACTGGAGAGTATTATGTGCAGTGAAATATGCTTAGCACTGAAGAATAAATACTTCATGCTTTCATTCATATTTGGAAGTCAAGAGAGTCGGTTTCATAGTAGAGAAATGGAAGTGTCCATAATTGTTAAGAAGGTCATACAATATGAACAGAACAGAGGGAGGGTGAACACTGATACCAGAATAAAATGGCATTGGAGGAATAAATTTTAATGGTCTATAGCCTAGGGTGAGGGGTTCACATCTATTGATCATGTGTTTCCTTAGTAGAATAGACAGGGTAGGGGATAAAAAGTGAAAAGGAAGGTACTGATAGGCATGTACAACGTTGGACTGGGGAGATGGCTCAGTGGTTAAAGGTGCACAAAATATCTCTCTCTCTCTCTCCTTGTAAATAAATAAATAAAACACTTTTAACAAATCATCCTATGGTGAACTCTTGGATCATTTCCATAATTTTTCTCTTGTGAATAATACTGAAATGAACATAAGAATGTACATATCATGGCAATAAACTGATTTCAATGCATTTGCATATATATATATATATATATATATTTAGAGGTTGGAGGCTGACTCATATGTTTAATTTCAGCCATGAGTTAGATGACAAGCCCTAGGCTTGGGTTCAACATGCTAACATTAAAACTTGGTGCGAGGCATTGTAACTCTTCGACCCAGGGTGGTTATTGAACAAACACATTCTTGTGGTTATTGACACCACAACATGCTCATAAATATAATTTAGATAAGAAACAGCATGATCATGGTCTCTGGTTGTAGGACTTGCAACATACTTATCATACATATAAGCATTAATGTCTTTATATGTAATATCTTTATTAGTAGGGTAATTAGCCAGGCAAACAAAACTTTTACTCAAATATTCAATCAACTTTAAAAGTTTTATTTATCTATTTGGAAACAAATGAAGATGAGAGAGAAAGAGAGAGAGAGAAAGAGAGAGAGAATGGATGCATAGCCTCTAACCATTGCAAACGAACTCCAGATGCATGTACCACTTTGTGCATCTGGCTTTACAGGGGAGCCAGGGAACAGGACCTGAATCATTAGGCTTTGCAGGCAAGCACCTCTACTGCTGAGCCATCTCTCCAGCCCCTAAGGTCCGTTCTTATTCGAGATGACTGTAGTTATATTCCCACCTTACATAATGTACTTGATTGCAAAGTTTTGCACTAGATGCATAATTGTAGCATTGTTCACAACTGGAACACAATCTGTTTTCTGAGCAAAGGAGATCTGTTGATGATATTAAAGCATTCATGATAAAGAAATGGAGAGATTGCTCAGTGGTTAAGGCGCTTCTCTGCAAAGCCTAACAATACAGGTTTGATTCCCTAGTACCTACATAAAGCCAGATGCACAAAGTGGTGGATGCATCTGGAGTTTGTTTGCAGTGACTAAAAGCTCTGACATGCCCATCTTCTCTCTCTCTCTCTCTCTCTCTCTCTCTCTCTCTCTCTCTCTCTCACCTTGGAAATAAATAAATAAATATTTTTAAAAGAAATATATAGCTTGTAATATGCAATTAACATGTATTAATTGTGAACTCCTGAAATAAAACAGTTCACTTTATGACCCTTCTGAACTTAAATGGGAAGCATTCCTTAGTAAAGCCTTAGCATTCAGACAGAGATCATAACGGTGTTTCCCACTCACTGGTGGAAAAATGGTCTGGAAAAATAGTTTGCTGAGCTTGCAAACCTAAACTTCTGAGTTCATAAGAGCAACCACACACCTAACAGTCCATCTGCCAATTTCAGACACACTACTATACTGTCTTGAGATCACATTTTCTGTAAAGATGTAATTTGGAGTCCTGAAAGCATACAACTGATAATCTTAGTATTAATAACAGAGGGTGCACTCAACAAATACAATTTTTAACTGGTGTTCACAGCTGAATAGCTTCAAAGTGAAGCCAAGAAGGGCAGGGCGATACACGTGTAACTGCTATTTCCCACCAGTGCTTTTTTATAAAAAAGATAAGGTGGACCCCTGGTCAAATCAAGGTTATCACACCATATGATTTAGACTAATTCCCTCTTTAAAGTTTATCTTCCTTTGTATGAAATCAATTTTATAAATGCTAAATACTTTTGGAACATGAAAGGATCTATATTACTGGCAGATAATAAGAAGATAATGCAATAGATTAGATGCATACATATGTTATATGAATATATATATGTGCTTATGTGTATGTACATAACTCTTTTGGGTTGCTTATTTGTTTTTAAAGTAGGGTCTTGCTCTAGCTCAGGCTGACCTGGAATTCATTATGTAGTCTCAAGGTGGCCTTGAGTTCATGGGGATCCTCCTCCTTCTGACTCTCCAGTGCTGGGATTAAAAGTGTGTACCACCACGTCTGGTTCATGAGTATATTTTTGTTCATGCAACAGTGTAGTAGTGAGTGTTTAACATGTATATGACTGCACACATATGTCATGTCACAGTCCTCAACCTTACAGCGACCCTCAGAGAGAATAGATTTGTGATTTTACAGACAAAACTAATCAAGCAAACTTGCAATGAATTATGCAAAAATGCATACTAGGAACTTGCAGGAACTCTACAGTCTCAATTCTGCCTGTTTTAATGTATCAAATACTTTACTGCACCCTATATTATTATTATTCATTACTTATTAGCATTTTGTCTTTTTTGTGCTAAAAGGCACAGGACATGGGATTTAAACTCTTCCATCTTTTAAGCATATGTTACAGCATTAATTTGAACGTACTACTGTACAGAGCACTTCTGGAACATTCTACCTTTTATGCTAAAGTACTCATATGCTGGGCTCAGTCAGTTTCAACTTCTCTTCCACTTACCACCAACCACTTTACTTTCTGCTACTAGGATCTTGACCATGCCAAACTTCTCTTTTTGTTTTGTTTTTCAATTGTAGTCCAGGCTGATCTGGAATTCACTCTGTAGTCTCAGGCTGGCCTTGAACTCAAGGGGATTGAAGGCATGCACCACCACACACAGCAAGCCAGATCTCTATGTTTATGACTGGTTTATTTCACTTAGAATTGTGTCTTCGAGGGCCACCCATATTGTCACATACTGTGTGAAATTTTCTTCATTTTATGGATGAATAAATCTTCATTGATATGAATGTGAGATTTTTCATCCACTGGATGTCTAGGTTGTGAATAATACTTAAGTGAAAATGGATATGCAACAAACATCTCTTCAAGACCTAAATATTTTGCTATATATCCTAAGGTACAGATTGACGGGGGGGCACTAGAAAGATGCTCAGTGCTTGCTTGAAAGCCTGACAGCCTGGGTTCAATTCCCCAGTACCCACATACAGCCAAAAGCATAAAGCGGTACATGGGTCATTTGCTGTGACAAGTCATCCTGGTGGTATACTATTCTCTATCTCTCTCCTCTCTCTCTTCTCTCTAATTGTAACTAACTAAATAAAATATTTTTAAATGATAAAAATGATACTGGAGAATCTATTCACTTACTCTCTCTTTCGCTCTCACTCTTTCCTTGCAAATAGATGACAAAAAGAATTTTAAAAAGATTGTTAGATCATATGTAGTTAATTAAAAAAATATTTTATTTATTCATTTTCAAGCAGAGAGAGAAAGAGAAAGAAAGAGAGAGAGAGAGAGAGAGAGAGAGAGAGAGAGAGAGAGAGAGAATGCACCAGGGCCACCACCTTGTGGGTCTAGCTTATGTGGGTACTGGGAAATTGAACCTGGGTCCTTAGGCACTGGAGGCAAGTGCCTTAACCGCTGAGCCATCTCTCCAGCCCCCCTGTAGTTAATTTTTAATGTTTTTTCTTGGTGCAAACACCACACTGTTTTCCCCATTAGACAATGTTAAATTGCCACTCCCAACAACAGTGCTAACTTTCTAGATTCTCTCTATCCTCAACCAACTTTCTTTTCGTTATTTAAAATAAACACTACTGGAGTTGTAAAGTGATATCTCACTGTGGTTTGGCTTGTATCTCCCTGTAATAAGTGATGCTGAATCTCTTCATACCTGCTAGCAATTCGTGTATCTTTACAGGAGAAATGTTTGTTCAAGGTCTTGGACCATATTCTTGATGTTTTCTTGTTGTTGCTGAGTTGAGGGGGCTGTTTATATATTTTACATCTTCACTTCTCAGAAATATCGTGTTCAAACATTGTCTCCTTCCTTTTCACTGTCTGTTTTCTTTGAATGGGAAGTTTTTGTCTGTTGTTCTTGCTGATTATGTGTATGTGTGGCTGTCTTCTTTGTTGGGAGGCAGAGGTAGGCGGATGGCTGTGAGTTCAAGGCCACCCTGAGACTACAGAGTGAATTCAAGGTCAGCCTGGGCTAGAGTGAGACCCTACCTTAAAAAACAAACAAATAAATAAATAACATGTTAGACATTTGCTGAAGCTTCATGGAAGGGGGTTACATGACAGTTGGGGTTCAGCTTTGGTATTGGGAGCTTGTGGGTGATTACATCATGGTAGCATGTGAGAAACATATAGACAGAACTGAGGCCAGGTTATAAACCATAACCTTGTCCCCGGTGACCCACTTTGGCCAGGCCTCATCTCTTAAGATTTCCACAGTTTCCCCAAGCACTCCAAGAGCTCAAACACATGGGCCAGGGTAGACATTTTGTATTCAAACCACATAACATAGCATCATACTTTAAATGGTGCACTTCCCTGTTGAATGGGTCTGCAGACCTCATGTTCAGGCCTTATTTTCTGCAAGTTCAAAATCTGCTTTAGGGCAAAAATGGCCCTGATGTGGTCATGTAGTTTCTCACCTCAAGATCACAGTCACTATTGTGATCATCATAACCCAGGTCTGCTGCTGCTGTTAACCTCTGTGATCGTGACACAGAGTACAACTGGAAATCCCAGGCTAACTGGCCAACCAATGAGCGATAAACATTCCCAAACCACCACAGCAGTTTAGCCTCGTGACACTGACATGTGGGTGTGAGCCCACCACTTCTAAGTGGATTAGAAGTTATAAACCAAGAAAATATCCTAGCATGATAAGACATCATGGTTATGTTTTTAACTATTACTTGATTGTCTCTCAAATAAATGTCTTGCACAGTATAACATTCAGTTTATGCTGTGGCATTCATTAAGAATGGATATTGTGTGCATCACAAGTGTAAAAAACAATTTTAAAAAATTCACAAAAATACTTAAGGATAAAAACAATGTGTGTGATTTGCCAAAACACAGGTCTTGTATGTCCTAGAACTTAAAAAAAAATTATTTACTTATTTATTTGTAAGGAGAGAGAGAGAGAGAGAGAGAGAGAGAGAGAGAGAGAGAGAGAGAGAATATGGGTGTACCAGGGCCTCTAGCCACTGTAAAAGGACTCTAGATACATATACCACTTTGTGCATTTGGCTTTTTGAGGGTACTGGGGAATCCCAGGCCATTAGGCTTTACAGGCAAGCACCTTAACCACTGAGAAATCCTTCTAGCCTTTGTACTGGAACTTTTTACTCCAAATAGGGAAACTCACCATTCCGTTCTGTTCTATATAACAAAAGCAGCTCAGTGATTATGTCCACTGAGCCTTGATGAGATAGAAGAGACAAACAGTTTAAGGATTATTCTAGGCTCATTAAAGAACTACAGGAATGACAGGCTGTTATTTTCACTGATGCATATAAATTAATCCAGTCCTTGTCATCATAAACAGGAATAATGCTTTGTGCTAAGAATTACTCTCAAATCTGACTTCCTTAATTTTATGTATTTTTCTCACTTATTTGCCAGAGAGAGAAAAAGAGAGAGGGAGAGAGACAGAGAGAGGGAGGAGAGCATGGCCATACCAGGACCTCTTCCTATTACAAATGAACTCCAGATACATGAGTCACTTTGTGCATCTGGTTTTACATGGGTACTGGGGAATCAAACCCAGGATCAAGTAGATTTTGCAAGCAAGCACCTTTAACCATCCCTGACTTAATTTCTTAATCACTCATCCTTGCAACCACCTGACATTTAGGACCTAATTATTGAGTACCCACTGAGTCTCAGCCTTGCATGTAATGTGAATGTATGAAAAACAAAACCACTTTTCAATAGAGTTCTTAGGTAGAAAATATCTTGGGGGAAATGGGGCTGAAGAAATTTCTCAGTGCTTAAGGTGCTTGTCTGCAAAGCCTAAGGAATCGGGTTTGATTCCCCACTACCCATGTAAAGCCAGATGCACAAAGTGGCACATGCATCTGGAGTTCATTTGCAGCAGCTGGAGGTCCTGGCACCCCCATTCTCTTTGTCCTTCTCTCTCTGCTTGAAAATATTAAAGATATTAAAATATAAAATATTAAAATATTTTTATTTACTTATTTATTTAAGAGAGTGAAAGAGATAGAAAGAGGCAGATAGAGAAAGAATAGGTATGCCAGGGCCTCCAGATGCATGCACCACCTTGTGCATCTGGCTTTATGTGAGTATTGGGAAATGGAACCAGGGTCCTTAGGCTTTTCAGGTGCTTTAACTGCTGAACCGTCTCTCCAGCCCAATTAAAAATATTTTTTAAAATCATGGGACATCACCTGAAACCTATTTCCTTATGAGAGAACAAAGCCTTGACAGGATCCCATCTTCCCTGGGAATAAAATCCTCCACAGCTTTTCCCTGCCACTGAACCTGAGTTCCCCTGAAAATGTGTCTGTTCTCACTAATTGCTTTCTTTAGGATGGCTGACCTCCCCAAGCATCCTTGTTCACATTACGTCACTGCCCATTTACCACGGTAGCTTTGCTTTCCTCCCTCCCTCAGCCCAAGGAAAGATTGAAAGCAACTGTTAACACAGTTCATGCTGAGTTTAGTTTCAATGATCCCTTTGCATCTGCAGTAAACACCACGAGTGAGACTTCCTGCAGGGCTTAAGTAGCGTGGGATCCAGGTTTTTCTTCTGCTCAAGTGACATAGGCAGGAACACGTCTCTGGCTTGTCACCAGAGCCAAAGCCACTAAAAGATCCAGACACACAAGCAAAGTTGTTTGGGATGCTTTCTTGTGTGTGTGCTTGCATAGTGTGGTTGTTTGAATGTCATGTTCCCATAGCCTCAGGTGTCTTGGTTAAGTTTCCTACTTTGTCCCCACTTAGTAGAGTGTTTGGGAGGTGGAGCCCTGCTAGAGGTAGTGTGTCACACCAATGGACCTTGGGGTCTGTGATGGTTAAGTTTTGTTGTCAACTTGACCTGTTTAGTCATCTTGGGTGGGTCTCTGAGGATGTTCACAGAAAAGCAGCCTCTCAGTAGGAGGCAGGATGTGAAGGTCAGGGGAGCTAGAAATTAACACCCCTTTCTCGGAGGGCAGCTTGCAGGAAGGAAATTCCATTGATTTAGGAAGTTAACAAGTCTAGGAAAGGGTTGCAAGACCTGCCCTAAGGCTATCTAAAGGGAAAAGAAATCTCTGGCTCCCCTCCCCCTGCCTGTTTGCTATTTTGTGTGTGTGTGTGTGTGTGGTGTTAGTGATGGGTTTCTCTCTCTGCTTGGATCTGTGAAGGGGGACCAGCCTCTTTCACCATCATGGAACTTCCCCTGGATCTGTAGCTTCAATAAATCCCTTCCTCCCATAACTGTGCCTGGTTTGGAGGGTCATCCCAGGAGCATGGCTGACTCTGACAGGGTCTAATCCAGCTCTGTGAGTTTGAGTTCAGTGTCAGCTCATGCTGGCTGGTGCAGTGGGTATTATAGTGAAGTGAGCTAGCTTCCTTCCACCACAATGAAGCTTCCCCTGGAATTTGTAAGCCTGAAATCAACCCTTTCCTCCCATAAACTTCTTCTGGTTGGCTGTTTGCCCAACAACTGCAATATATAGGAAAATACATACCTAGAAGGTAATTGCAATACACAGGAAATGGACTTTAATATTTTCCCATTTTTGACTTTCTGTGAAACTATGTACCAATCCAGCCAACACTGTACTTGAACCCATAACTGCCACCCAAAATTGTTCCAGAAACACAGTGGCCTCAATTCTGACCCACTGAGGCAATGAATGCAAGAGCAGATGCCCTCAATATGTGACCCACTCTCTATGCCTATGACTCCAGGGACCAGGCCCACCCCAGGAACCTGTTAGATAAGAAGGATGTGGTGGTGTCAAAGGGACTGTGGTAGTTATTTAAAGTTCATTAATTTCACCTGACCCTTCCATAGGACTGTGTGCCACTAAAGACGGCTGGTGATAATTGTTTCTGGAGAGGGTCCGAAATGGTTCAAGGAAAACACAGCTGTGCTATGTAACTCACTCTTGCTTGTTCTGGATTATAAACTATTTTTAGTACTTAGTTAATAAAGCTGGTTTCCTTAAGGGGCCTCCAGTGGGAGCCTGAGCTGCCGTGGCAGATGCTTGTGGAATTGGTATTCAGGATGGATGAAGCTCAGAAAATTAACTCTAACAATACCGCGTGGTTGTCAAGAGCTGAGACATCAGAAAGTAGTAGCCATGGGCTTCCTGCAGTGAACTTCTGACATTTCAAATGTCCCCAATATGTCTGTTACTTTTATGTATTGATAGTGTGTGGTGTGTGTGTGTGCCTGTGTGTTTATTTATATGCAAGCAGAGAGAGATAGAAGAGAAGACAGAGAGAACAGGTGTGCCAGGGTCTCCAGCCACTGCAAGCAAATTCCAAATGCATGTGCCACTGTGTATCTGGCTTTACGTGGGTACTGGGGAATCGAACTTGAGTCATTAGGCTTTGTAATCAAGTGCCTTAACCACTAAGCAATCTCTCCAGCCCTGTATTGATAATTGTGATAGTAATAAAGATTTCAGGATCTAATACACAGCATATAGTAAGTGCTCCTAACAAATGCCTTACATTTCATCATGCTAATAATTTCCTACTTTGAATGTGTTTGCAATAGATAATGTGTCATAAGCTGCATTTGAGAATGATGACATTTTCAGGACTCAACTATAGTAACTGATAAAAACCCTCTGATAATTCCATCTAACAGATACAGAAACAAAGGCACAGGGCCAGTTTAAATAACTTGCCTAAGGTGATATGTCCAGAAAAAGGTAGAATGAATCGTGGCTTCAATATAGACTCTTTCTCTGGCCTGCTTGTGACACCCTTAGATCTGACTGGGGTCTTATGAATAAGCACATATCCTAAGGAACCAGCATTAGCAATTTCATGCATGTACCATCACTAGGAAGACAGCATTAAGGAATTGAAAAATGTATGGTATCACTTTGTGTAGCCTTACAGCAAAGTGTTAATACTGTGAAAATCAACTTTGCTAGGACTCAATGACAATGTAGACATGAGTCCTTATAACTCCATCCTTAATAGCTACGTGACATTCTCCCCACTTCCTGATGCCTCAACTCTGCCAACCAGGCAGTATTGTTGGAGTTAATTTTCTGAGCTTCATCCATCCCGAATGGACAGAAGGCTTTATGATTGCAATAATGATATGTATTTATTTTTCAAATACATTAGAGCACACGAATGCTATTTATTTATTTTATAAAATATTTATTTATTTATTTGCTAACAGAACTGGAGGTATGCGGAGAGAATGAGAATGAGAGAGAGGAAATGAGCAGCTTGCCACTGCAAACATACACCAGATGCATGCATCACTTTGTGCATCTGTGTTATGTGGATACTGGGGCATCGAATCCTGTCCATCAGGCTTTGTAAGCAAGCGTCTTTAATTGCTGAACCATCTCTCCAAACCCATAATATGTATTTAAATAGTTGCCGCAGAGCAAGTAATACCTATGTTGATTCTCAAAATGAAGTCATGGATATACTTAAGTTTACTTTGTGATAGATTTAAATATGCTGACTATCTCACACACCAAAGCTCTTTAGACATATTTTGTTTATTTGTGAACAGAGAGAGGGGAGAGAGAGAAGGAGTAAGGGTGCACCAGAGCCCTTAGCCACTGCAAATAAACTCCAGATGCATGCACTACTTTGTGCATCTGGCTTTATGTGGATACTGGGAAATCAAACCCAGATCATCTTGCCTTTCAACTAAGCACTTTCAACCAGAGCCATATCCCCCACCAGTCACAAAGCTTCTTTCAAAGGATGTTCATCCTGACTAGCAAGTTTCTTACTCATGTGCTCCTCGAGTATTAGAGGAATTGTTTGTTGGATTCATTTGAAGTGCTGGTCTTCACCATGTGGGAGATCCTTAGTAACATCACCCCTGAGGGATATTTTGTGATTATATATTTGGAGAGCAGGATAGAAGGAAGAACTCGATGACAGGTTTTCCTGTGATATGCTAACAGAGGAAAAAATGTGCTTTTGTGATTAATCATCACCTCTCGATTTGTCAAAACCTCAAGATGCCAACATTGTGCTTGTCATGGGTGGCACTAACAGGGGTCAGATGATCTGATAATATACCTCTCTCTGGGTCAAAAGAAGCCCAAAGGGAAAAAATATCATGCGCTTGTCACGCTCTTTCTGCACAATAAATTTAGTCTGGTTGACTCCAAAGCGTTTGTTTTCATAAATTGTTTCTATAAAACCAGAGTTCTGTCTAAACAATAGTATATCTGTTCTGGCTTTGGAGGGAACACGCCAGGTCTGGTTATTGCTATCTCTGGGAAGTGCTCTGGAACTCAATACCTCTGCCAAAGCTTCTTGCTCTTAATATAGCTGTTTAGCAGTAAGAAGTGTCACACCACCAGAACATCTCACATGAATAACAGGACTGTCATCCTGAAAAGGATTGTGGGATTTGTCACCAGCTGACCTGCTATAAATTACCTTCTTCAAAGGCAGGAAGCTTTTAAATGAATTTATTACCTCAAATGTACTAAATATAATGCTCCCACCTCCTCACCCCCACACAGAGTTACTGTAATGTGCCACAACACTTCAATTAAGAACTAAGTAGTTGCATGAGTTAGGGATAAGTAAACCCACATTAACAAAACAAAACAAATGTTTCCAGGTCACTGGGTACATGATGTGTTATACTAATGTCCCTCAATAGATTCAAGAATTTATTGAAAGTTTTTCTCCAGCTACCTGGCTGGAATGGGGTGTCATCTTGGCTGGATCCTGGGGTCCAGCCCTAAGGTGTTTTTGGGGAGTGTCTGGAATTCCAGCTATAAATATGCAAAGAGCAGTCTGAGCTCAAGCCTGGAGTTCTCTGCTGTGTTTTGTAGTTTTGAGTGCTACTTGCTTGCTTTTGGAGTTGCTAGTGATGGTTTTTCTCTCTCTGCTTGGACTGGTGAATGGGGGCCAGCCTCTTTCACATTATGGAACTTCCCCTGGATCTGTAGATTCACTAAATCTCTTCCTCCCATAACTGTACCTGGTTTGGAGGGTCATCCCAGCATCATGTGGCTGACTGTGTAGGGCACATGCTTCAGGACATCAGAGAATCTGTCCTTGGAAAGTTGCCAGTGAACCATCATTAGAGGAATTCTTCTGATGTACATTTAGTCTTTTTGTTGGCTATTTTCTTCTGTTTGAGACAGTTTGCTATGTTGCCAGGATTGGCCTGGAAGTCACTACACAGATCAGGCTGACCTTGAACTTGTGGCAAGTACAAGTGTGCATCATCGTGTCCACAGTCACTGTTGAAGTCAGCTCCATGGGGTTGGGATGAACAACCAAACCAGACAGTTTACAGGAGGAAGGGGTTTATTTCAAGCTTACAGATCCTGTGTAAGTTCTATAGATGGCAGAAAAAGCTAGCTCCCTTTCATAAATCCAAGCAGAGAGAGACACTGGAAACAGCCAGCAAATACCAAAAAGCAGCAAGCAGGGACCCAGGCAGAGCTCAAACCTCTCTGCACACCTTTGTGCTGGAATTCAGATTGGCCCCCAAACACACCTTCAGGCTGGACCCCAGGATCCACCCACAGTAACACTTCTAGCCAAGCAGCTGGAGACCCAAGTTACAAGCTTTAATAAAACACCTGAGTCTATGGGGGACATGCATTCAAACTTCCAGTTGATTTAGTCTCACAATGCAAGAAAGGGAGAGGCCATCATTCATTCCTTAATGATCTCACCATTCAAGGTCCAAAGAAAAAAGTGGGGTGGGAGGGGGAAGGAAGGTGTTTCTTTCTTATTTAGATGGTAAATTCTATCTTCAACTTGATTGGATTAGAAACCAAGAGTCAAGGCTCCAGTCTGAGATGTTGTTTCCATCTAGGATTGATGGAGGAAGGAACTTTTCACCTAGGCCTTTCCAGCAGCTGAGTGTATATAAAGATGTTTCAAGGGAACACTGGGTGTTGCAGTCAGCATTCTAGTTGCTGAGCAGAAAGAACCCAAACAAAAGTGGCTTGTGGAGGAATGGGTTTATTTGGCTTATGGACTCGAGGGGAGACATCATCCTGGCAGGGAAAACGATGGCATGAGCAGAGGGTGGACATCACCTCCGCCACAGCACTGGAAACAGTGGCAGGAAGGTGTGCCAAACACTGGCAAGGGGAAGCTGGCTTATAACCCCATAAGCCCGCCCCCAACAACACAGCTCCAGCGAGGTTGTAAAATCTAAACTGCCATCAGCTGAGGATTGATCACTGAGAACACATTTATTTGTTTGTGGGGGACACCTGGATCAAACCATAACACAGGGCCTTTGACCTGGCTGCCTGATCTACTCATTGGTGCATGCATCTATCCTGTTTTTGAAATACTTCATGGACATCTGAACCCAGTTTCATCAGCCTTCCAATGTCAGCTGAGAACAAGCAAGCTTTTCCAGAAACTTTCTACGACTCAAGCATCAGATTTGGAACTGCTCAGACATCCAGCTAGAGTTCTTAGACTCTCCATCCTGGAGACAGTAAGCTCCTAGCCTGTAAAATAATCTAATAAATTGCCTTTAAAATACATGGTAATTGTATTGGTTCTGTTCCTCTAGAGAAACCCCACTAACACACAGATAAGAGTGAACTTTAAATTGTTCCATCTGTGATTGCAGAGATGGCTCAACAGTTAAGGCACTCGCCTACAAAGCCTAAGGAACTTAGGTTTGATTCCCTAGTGTTCATGTAAAGCCAGCTGTACAAATAGGCACATGCATCTAGAGTTTGCAGCAGCTGGTGGCCTGGCATACCCATTTTGTCTGTCTCTCTTTGGGATGGTTAAGTTTTGTTGTCAAATTGACCTTTTTAGTTATCTTGGGTGGGTCTCTGAGAATGTTCACAAGAAGGCAGCCTCTCAGTAGGGGGCAGGATGTAAAGAAGCTCAGGGGAGCTAGAAATGAACGTCCCTTCCTGGAAGGGCAGTGCAGGAAGGAAGCTCCAGGGGCCAAGAGAAGCCAACAAGTCTGGAAAAGGGTTGCAAGACCAGCCATAATGCTATATAAAGGGGAAGGAAATCTCTCCCCCCCTGCCTGTTTGCTGTTGTGTGTGTGGTGTTGGTGATGCTTCTCTCTCTCTCTCTCTCTCTCTCTCTCTCTCTCTCTCTCTCTCTCTCTCTCTCTCTCTCTCTCTGCTTGGACCTGTGAAAGTAGGCTAGCCTCTTTCTCCATTGTGGAACTTCCCCTTGATCTATAGCTTTATTAAATCCTCTCCTGCCATTACCGTGCCTGATTTGGAGGTTCATCCCAGCGGCATGTGGCTGAATAAAACACTATTCTCTCTCTTATCTCTCTCTCCCTCTCTCTGTGTTTGCAAATGAATAAATCATTCCTTAAAATTTATACTTGGTTATGATTTGGCTCTCCATGTAAGCAACAAATTTAGTAAATTATATCATTTAAAATACATGTAAAAATACAGATGGGTATGTTTAGCATATACCTGTAATACCAGCGCTTGAGAGGCAGAGCAGGGAGGATCATTACAAATTCAAGTTCAGCCTGGTATACACAACAAATGCCTGTCCAGCCAAGACTGTGTAGCAGGATTAAAAATAAATGAATTAACAATTAAAATGGAGAATCACATGATGTTCAAATAGTATGCAAGCCAAAATAAATCACATGCTTCAAATGGCACTGTAGTTTCCCATCCCAGTGTTCTCTTTAAAATTAATATATACTTCATTTTGAGACAAGGTCTTGGCTAAATTGTCTAGGCTAGCCTTCAACTTGGAGTCTTCTGCCTAAGTGGCTGGGATCGCAGGTGTGTGGCGCTGTGGCCACTACAGGTGTGCTTTGAAAGCTGTGAGAAGCTAAAAATGACCATGTGATTTTGCTCAATTGTCATCAGATCAGCAGCCCAGCCTCGGCAAGGAGAGAGCTGTTAGAAGTGCCAAAGCTTGGGCCCTGTTCCAGAACCATAAATTAGAGTTTACATCTCACCCAGACCCCTCATTCTCAAATGTTCCAGTGTGAGCAGTCCTACACTATTATATATAGTATAATCGACCATCATAATTTTATTTTTAACTTGCATTAGACCATGTGCATGAGCAGTTGTGGCACTGTATTATGGAGGATCTAATTAGGTGGACTTAATCAAGACCATAGCTCCAGATAGGGAGATGGCTCGGTGGTTAAGGCGCTTGCCTGCAAAGCCTAATGACCCAGGTTGTTAAATTAGTGAGCTGATTATAGAAGGAAAAGCTATTTCTTTTTTAAAAAATATTTTATTTATTCATTCAAGCAGAGATACAGAAAGGGAAAGAGAGAGAGAGAGAGAGAGAGAGAGAGAGAGAGAGAGAGCGCGCGCACTGGGCCACCACCTTGTAGGTCTGGTTACTGGGGAATTGAACCCAGGGCCTTAGGCACTGGAGGCAAATGCCTTAACTGCTGAGCCATCTCTCCAGCTCCCAGGAAAAGCTGTTTCATTTGTATCAGATTTCACGAATGTGTTCACAAACAAGGCTAGCCTTTTACTTTTATATAAACTGTGATTATTAATGAAAGCAATCTTTTTCCATCTCATCTTTAAGGTTCAGAAGCCCATTAAGGTCGTATGTGAGAGAAGAATTGGTCTCAGAGTGAACTATCCACTCACTATATTCCACTTCGCTATCCTCAGCAGGAAATCATAGCTACTAAATCAAATATCTTGTTGTTCAAAAGGGTGATTGATTGGTGAACCTCTTTGTGGCATCCTAGGGGTATACTTATAGTAGAGTGCTAAAACTTTTGGAGTTGATGGGTAACATAGGATACAGTCATGAGGATCAAGAAATGGCTCAGCAGTTAAGGTGCTTGCCTGCAAAGCCTAACAACCTGGGTTTGATTTTCCAGTATCCACACAAAGCCAAAAGCCGATAGTGGTACGTGCATCTGGAGTTTGCTGCTAAAGGCCCTGGTGTGCACATTCTCTCTGTCTCTCTCTATCTCTCTGTCTCTCTGCTTGAAAATACATAAATCAATAAAATATTTCTTAAAACATACAGTGGCAATGTGGGTGATTCACAGTAGGCCAAGAAAGAGAGGATAAGTTATATTTTATTTACTTACTATTTTGCTAGAATAGTAATCCCCAAGGTGTACATTTGGTAAAACTAAAATATATAATAACAGGAACTCTATGCAATCCCACTTTATCTAAATCTAACTTAGCCATGCAAAAGTGAACTTGCTATGTATAGATGTATAGACAGCCTATAAATTATAAATACTGTATTTTAAAATGCTTCTTAAGTTGGCTGTTTGGAATCTGAGAATCATTTCTCCCTAGAAACAGTGTTGTATATGATAATTATATTATCCCCTCCGTTCAAGTCATCCTTTTCCAACCAAAATGTTACTGAAATCAATAATCAGGCACCCAGTATAGAATATGTCTGTAAAATTAGTTGTCAATTCTGAAAGCAGTTTTGCCCAAGTGAAGCCCTCCTGTGTCTGCTTTCTATTCCTCTTCCATTGAAGCAGCTCCCTGGGCATTCATTCAGATACTAAGGTGGGATTTAGACTAGAATAGTATTGGCATCAGTTTGTCTTAGTTCATGGGAGCAAGTTTTTAAACCTTCTGGAATTTTGCAAGCAAGTTGTTCGACACAGGCAACGCTTAAAACTAAGACTATTCGTGTTTACGATTAAATTTTAAACCAGAGATAATAAATGGCTCGAGTTTAACCATGGCTACATTTCCATGTTTTCTATTCCCTTGGAGGTCACTAATTGATAAGCTGTATTTTGACCCTGGTGAGCTCTCTCTCTCTCTCTCTCTCTCTCTCTCTCTCTCTCTCTCTCTCTCTCTCTCTCTCTGTATCTCTGCTTGAAAATGAATAAATAAAATATTTAAAAAAAGAATCAAGGCTTGGCCATTATCTATTGATCAGGGGTCAAGGCAGTATGATCTTAGGAGATCTTATGATCTGTTCTGTATTCCTTTTTGGAAGTGACATTTTATTAGGCTGTAACCATGACTGTTTTCATATTGTCCAAGGCTACTTTTGTGCTTCGATAGCAGAATTTGGTAGTAAGCCTCAGAGACCATATGCTCTATAAAATCTAAGAGTGACTATCTGGTTATTTAACCAAAAGTTTGCCTGTTCACCTACTTCTTTGTTGGATGAAATTTAGTAGTATAAAAATGTGAGCAAGGGCTGGAGAGATGGCTCAGCAGTTAAGGCACTTGCCTCCAAAAGCTTAACAACCCAGGTTCGGTTCTCTGGTACCCACATAAAGCCAGGTTCACAAAGGGACCCATGAGTCTTGAGTTCATTTGCAACCCCTGAAGACCCTGTTTTGCTCTTTCTCTCTGTCGATCTCTCTATCTCTATCTGCTTGCAAATAAATAAAAATATTTTGTAAAAAGTGTAAGCAATTTAACATCTTAAGTGGGCCATATCTCTGACTATTGTAATAAATGTGATTAAATTAAGGTTCTAAGTGGGCCATATCCATATCAAATGCATTAAGAATAGCACAAAAACATAGAAAGCTTTTATCCAGTATCATAAAACTATTATCCAAGTCAGTAAAGAATTTTGATAAAATTCCAAGATATTTGTTTTGTTCTGCCACGCTAGCCTTGTTACTATAACTAAAATCCCCACTAATGTGCATGCTGAATTCTACTTTTTCATAATGAAAATGACATCTTTTCTGAATTAAATAGTAATCAAACACATCCATAATCAACTCTGTGTCATAACTCTTAGCAATAGGATATTATGTAGCTGACAATGGATTCTACAAGTCCACATATCAGGTTTTAAGTGAACACGTTGGGAACAAAGTCGATTAGGACATATCTCCATTTGTCAGAGGGTGGTTGAATTGTAATCATCAGCCACCTATGAATGCAAAACAGCATCAATTTCTCATCGACCAAAGAACACAAAAAAAGCATTATGTGAGCATTATCTCGAATAGACAGTGGAGAATTTTGTACATTACGTTTTTAAATTGGGTGCTATATAACTTTTATTTCAGTAAGATTTGTAACAGTGTTTTGTGCGAGAGAAAGAGAGGGAGAAGAAGAGAGAGAGAATGAGAAAGAAAAAAGCATGGGAAAGGCTAAGGCTGGCACAATGGTGGGTTGTGAAGTCCAAAGTCAGCCACACATGAGCTAATCTGAAGAGAAGAGTTGCCATAGTCCAGAGCCTTCCTATATTAATAGTTCTTGTGCTCCAACATGACAGAAGGAAAGCTATGTTACTCAAAGATTTGTATTCAATGATGTGTTCATCTCTTCCAAAACAACTCTTGATAGAAACATCCAGAACAATATTTGGACAGATATCTGACTGTCATGCTCAGGCATATGTACAGCTGCTACCTTAGAGGGCAGTTTTAATTCTGATGTCACATACTGAGCCTGGCTCAGCTCTGTGCTCCCTGCCCTGGATGAGGCTCTCTTGCTACGTTCATTTCATTCATCTTCCTTCTGTGTAGTGAGGGCTGGATGGTAGTGGAGGCTTCTTTTTCCTCTGAGTGTCGTTTGATGGGATCTCTTGTTCTTTTTGCTTTGCAAAGGCCAGAGTGATTGTCTTCATGACCGGAGCTTTGAGAACAGAAACACAGATGAGGAGGAAGAAGAAATATCCATCTCGTTTTTGATTCATAGCCATATAACCTTTCGTACTGGGCCCTGTGCATATCCTCCTACCGACTTCTCTGAGCATCACCACTCATTGAAGTCCTTAGGACAAGCTCAGGCTTTTGTCTGTTCTGAAGAATTAAAGATTCACATAGGTATTGAGTGTATGCTTTCGTCAGGACTCTATAGAGGGACAGAACCAATAGAATGTATTGTACTTAAAAGGGGATTGACTGGATGAGCTCAGGGCAGTCCCACAATAGCAGCCTGAAAGCCTGAGATTCAAGGAATCGGTATCGACTCAGTCCACATGGCTGGAGGCCTCAGCAGTCCCAATCCAGCACTGAAGGCCTGATGGCTTCCTGGGGAGCTGCTGGTCTTCAATCCAGGCTGGAAGGCTGAGGAAACTTTGTTCCAATGCCAAGGAAGAATAGCCAAGCAGGATAGATGCAGGTGCAAGTGATGATACTCACCAGCAAACAGCACCAACAGCCAGGAGGGATGAAGGGGCTCTTTTATTCCAGAGTCTCTTGACATAAAGCCCCCCTCCAGGAGGGTCACCCACTATGGAGGAAGGGCTCACTCTGGAGCAAGGACTTCCTCCTTCAATCAGTCCTTCTTAGAAGAAACCTCAGAGACTCAACCAAGAGGAATGCCTAATCAGAATTCCTAATCAGATCCAGCTGACAACAGCCTTTTCACCTTTTAGGACGCTTGCTAATCTGCGTGGAACTGGAGGTCATCTGTACAAAGAAAAGGGGGGCATGGAAACTGATACATATTTTTGCTAGTTTACATTAGCAAAGATCGGAGAAAGGTAATGAGACCTGCTTCTAACACATAATTCACACTGTCTTTGTGTAAGACCTTTGCATGAAGGTGTATATGCATATTAGTTCTGCATACCTAATGGCATCAACTGAATCTTTCTTCTTAAATGTATCTACTTGTTTATTCACAAAGAAGGACAGATAGAAGAAAGACAGAGACAGAGAGAGAATGGGCACACCAGGGCATCCAGCCAATGCAAACAAACTCCAGCTGCATGCTCCACTTTGTGTATCTGGCTTTACATGGGGACTGGGGAATCAAACCCAGGTTGTTAGGCTTTGCAGGCAAGTGCCTTAACCACTGAGTTTTCTTTTCAGCCCTGAATTTTTTTGAGCCATGGTCATGATTGGACCAGCAATGTCCCTGTGGGTCACCATCCATCACATTCTCCTTTCATGCATATCTGTGGCCACCTGGCTAGAATGTCTGCCACAAAATTGGATACCATGTTTTTTTTTCAAAATATTTGACAAATGTTCTTCCTTACCTCTCCAAGGATACCTCTCTGGAAACATCACTCATTGATCTTTTATTCTGGATGCTTAAAGTTACACTCATTGTTGGGAAAATGAATGTTCCCACCTGTCTGGGGCTCTAATAAAAACTTTATAGAAACTTATATAAAAATATTATATTAACTTGTGTTTCTTCAATTTGCGGAATAAGAGGTTATATTATATATTTAAATGTCCTGACAGATGTTTGATTTTTTTATAGATCTATTTCTCAATATGATAGTTTGTTTTCCTTACTTATATACTAACTATTCTGAATTTCAAAATCATTCAAAGAGACTTTACTGTTTAATGGCATAATTTATAAAAAAATTAATTCATTGAGTAAAGAAAAATATTTGTGGATGGGTAATTTAGAAGAGACAACAGAAATACCAGCAACAACTAAAACCCAGGTGGTATTTGCCATAGACTAAAATCAAAATTGAATTGGCTTTTGATTTTAAAACATTTTTACTTATGTATTAGCTGCTGAGTATTGAGAAAAAAAAATCTAGGATTGCATATGGTATTTTTTTCTCCAGAAAACTGTTAAGCAGGACAGCAGTATAATAGAAGAAAAATAATAAAAATAAGTATATGATTAAAGGAGCTTCAGCATAAAAATTATCAATTTAAAATCAGATTGCCTAGGATACAATGAGTATGAAGTCATGAATAAGAAGGCTGCTTCCTTAATTCCTAACATGTTTCTCTGTATCACACAGGAATGATATAAGGAATTACAGAGAGAGGAAAAAAAGTGTAGCCAAGGTATTATAAAATGAGTTGAAATATGACTGGTTCAATTGTAATGGAAAATCTCAAAATGGATATCATATTTCCAGCAAAGGATTATTAGTATGCCATAAAATAACTCCAGTTATATACTGAAGAAAATCTTCTCACTGCCAGTAAAATTACTTCTAAAATAATGCAATTAAGAAAGGATATTTCTTTTCTTTTTTCCTTTTTATTCAAACTCAGTGATGGTTTCCCTCTTTTTGGAATCCTGTTAATTCCTAAATGTTCTCAATTCTGATAATTCTTTCACAGTTGTCTAAATTGTAAAATTCTTTCACAGCTGTCATAGTTCCCATCGAAAGCTTAGAAATTGATAGATTAGTTGTCTAAAATACTCCCTTTGGTTTGGGGGCTTTTTTTTTCCAGGTAGGGTCTCACTCCAGCCCAGGCTGACCTGGAGCTCACTCTGTGTTCTCAGGCTGACCTCAAACTCACAGTGATCCTCCTACTTCTACATCCAAAGTGCTGGGATTAAAGGTGTGCACCATCATGCCTGGCTTAAATTTTCTCCTTTTAATAAAGATACCAGTCCTATGATTGCCTACCAGGGTGACTTCATTTTTTAAAACTTTATTTAAATTAATATCTTTATTATGAATAAGTATATACATTGTATGAGCAATTCATTTCCCTACTTTCTGTCCCCTACCCACTGGGGTCCTTCCTCATAGGACAGGAGGTTATGAACTGCACCAGGGGTACCCAGTTTTTTTTCTTCCTCCTTTGTGCATTGTTGCTGGGGGGGGCAATGTCTCTGGATATTCTCCCCCAACCATGGTTTTTACATTCTTTCTGCCCCCTCTTTTGCTCAGTTCCCTGAGTCATGGCGGGTGAGTAACTCCATTTTAACTTGATAACCTCATTAAGTACCCCATATCTCCATAAGGGTCTATTCAGGTATGCTGGTGTGAACTAAAGTTCCCAGAAAAGCACTATGTCTGCTGCGCCTACTTCCTGCAAGGCTGACTGGACTCATAGGACTTCTGTGATCACAGAGAATGTTGCAAGGTCAGAGCCAGACGACCTTGGACTACCTTCAGCCCCTCAATAACCATTACTGCTCACTTCTGTGTCAGAGCTAACCTCCATGTGACTATCAGTTGATCAGTGGGACCTTTCTGGAATGTCCTAGCAGACCCCCAGCTTCCTCTACCCAAGGACTAAGAACGTCATCAGAGCATCTGAAGCCTATGGTGGAGGCTTTGCTGTCACCCGCCTACCTGATGGTCAGCAGGTGTATTTGCAAAGTGCCTTTATTTATGACTTTCTTCTCTTCTGTACCTTCATGAAATCAAGACATTGAAACATAAAATTGAGGTAACCTAAGTTTGTTCCTGGGCCATGGTCACTCATATTTGGCTCCAGAATAAACTGCCTCTTAGCCCCTTTGAGGGGAGAGCTGAGGGGTGTGTGTGTATGTGGACACTGGGCATTAGGATTCCAACTTATTTTTCTGTTTTAGATGGGGAGGATCAATTCAATCTACAACACTTGACGAGACCTAAGTTTTGATTATTCAGAATATTTACGTAATAGAAGAAATGGCTGGTGTAGAGAGCAAGGAAAATGATTTAATGCTAATAGATTAGCCTGAAACTGAAGAAATAACCATGACTCTGTAGCAGGAGAAAAATTATATCCAGGCCTTGGGACACAAACCTGTAATTCCAGCTACTCAGGAGGGTGAGGCAGGTGGGTCACATGTCCATGGTCTCCCTTGGTACTTAGTGATAACCCTGCCCCACACCACAATAAAGGTGAAAATATAGATGAGGGTGTAGCTTTGTTGTTCTCTGCTTGCTAAGCATGCACAAGGCCCTGGGGGGATCAATCTCTTGTGAAAATAAGAGGAGAGAGAGAAACAGTACCGAGAACAAAGGTAGAAATAGAAGGTGGCTTAGGGAGTTGAGGGGGGAGAGCCAATGGCTTAACCCAAGTACTGAAGGATGCTTGAGAGGTGAGACGTGTAGGAAAGTTCAAAAAATTAAATACTGGGCAGGAGAGATTGCTCAGTGGTTAAGGTGCTTGCTTGCAATGCCTGACAGCCTGGGTTTGACTCTCCAGGGCCCACATGAAGGCAGATGCACAAAGTGGCCCATGCATCTGGAGTTTGTTTGCAGTGTAAGAGGCTCTGCTGTATGGCCAATCTCTCTTTCTCTCCCTCTCCTTACAAATAAATAATAAATTTTAAAAATTAAATTAAATAAAGACTCACTCATGCCATGGAGAGACCAGACAACCACAGAAATCATGAGCATTCCTTGGCCTGGAACCATTTTTCCCCCAGCATTACTTAAGTAATTGAGAATGCAGGGAAGTGAGTTTTTGTGCCTATATGGCAGACAAGCAAACCTACTTGGAGTTGGGTGAATATAGTTTTGAATTTTATTTGTTTTTTAAAAAATATTTTCATTTACTTGTAAGCAGAGAGAAAGAGAGAGAGTGGGCATGGCAGGGCCTCTTGCTACTGAAAATGAACTCCAGAAGCAAGGTCCTCTTTCCTCATCTGGCTTGACATGGGTACTGAGGTATCCAACCCAGGCCTGCAGGCATTGCAAGCACCTTTAACCACTGAGCCATCTCCCTAGCCTTGCATTTCATTTCTGAAATGTTCTAGAAATTTTTTCCCCATCATTTAAAAGTATCTCTTTGAAGCAAACCAAAACAATAGAGGGGAAAGTATTTATTTCAAATCTTGTTTGATATATAGAAAACACTCAACAGATAAGCAGACAGTTTTATTATTGCTACCTTTGGCTTCTTTTTGACGTTCTGAAGAAAAATGTCACTAAGGGGGTTGTCTGCTCAGCAGCATTGAGAATTCTTTTAAAAACCAGCATTTCATCAGTCATTGAACAAACATGCCCTCTGCTCTTTCTCCTACAAATACTAAGCCATGTGTTCCCTTTGTTTTGAGTACCAATCAAACTTGCTCCCACCATCAAGGTAGATCAGGAAAACACAAAGTTAAGTGGTACCTGTGTTGCAACCTGTCATTCGAAACAGAAACAAGGGCTGGAGAGATGGCTCTGTGGTTCATGGAGCTTGCTTGCAAAGCCTGATGGCCCGAGGTCAATTCCACAGTACCCTCGGAAGGCCAGATACAGAAAGGGGACATGTGACTGGAGTTTGCAGTGGCTGGAGGACCTGGTGTACCATTCATTCTCTCTCTCCTTTCAAATCAATAAAGCAGAGGTCATTGATATACAACACTGACCCACGTTATGAGAATGCAAAACACACTGCTATCTGGCAGAGACCAACAAGCCAAGTGCTCACCTGTGCAATACTGGTGCCAAACCTAGGTGGGTCATCAAAGGCTTGCTAATTGGCTAAGAGATCCACTCAGTGGCAGGAACCCTTTGCTGGATCTGGGATCCATGGTAAACTCTTATGGGGACCAAGAACATGGGCTCCAAGGGGAGATCACCACTAACCAGAGAGAGGCTATACCATTAGAATCTCACCAAATTAACAATGTTTGTCTCATCTAACCTACTGATCTCATTCTTCATTGGAGATTCTATTTATATGTTTCAGAAGGCAGTGAGAAATGTGACAATCCAATTCCACCAACAGGACCTGAGATGATTCCTGTCACCCAGGCAGGAGGTGAACCACCCCTATCTCATGATCTGGGGCCCAGATAAGACCTTTGAGGAAGTGGTGAGATGAACAAGAGAGCTACCTCCACAGCAAGTCAGATTACCTATGTAAGGCTAATGGAGACCTACACTGAGGATACCCAACATAAGCCAAAGCAGAAATCCAGAGACTCTTAAGACTTCAAGAGTAAATCAGACTTAATACTCACCCATCATGACTCAGGGATCTGAGAAGAAGAGGGGGCGGAAAGATTGTAAGAGCCATGGCGAAGGAGAGCATCAAGAGATATTGAACCCCCTGAGTAACAACACACAAAATAAAAATTAAAAAAATAACAGCCTCCTCTTGTACAGTCTAGTCTATATCCCATGGTCTGGTCCAGTAAGCCCAATGAGGAGGGCCCCCAGAAGGAAATGGGGATAATATCACAAGATTTGCTCATACAATGTATCTAATTATTGTTCCTAAATATTATAACCATATAAATATGGTTAATTAAAAAATGTGTGGAGGGAGATAACTCCGTGGATAAAGCACTTGCGGTGCAAACAGGAGTGCCTCTGTTGGGATCAAAGAACCCAGGTGAAGCTGAACACCTTAGGGTGGCATCTGTAATCCCAGTGTGCAAGACTGGACAATTCGCTGGAAACTCACCAGCCAGTAGCCTGGTGAATGCAGTACTAAACGATATTCAGTGAAGGTATAAGGTGAGGGCTTTCCCCCAAAGATTTCCTCTGACTGCCACCTGTGCCCTGTCACATGTGCGCACACACACACACACACACACACACACACACACACACACACTCACTCAACACCAAACAGACCAAAAACAAACCACTTCAAATCTGATTATGAGTCAACCCAACACAGTCATTTTTTGAAATAGTAGCTTTTTAAAAAATATTTTATTTATTCATTTTTCAAGTAGAGAGAGAGAGACAGAGAGAGAGAGAGAGAGAGCAAGCACCAGGGCCACCACCTTGTGGGTCTGGCTTATGTGGGTCCTGGGGAATTCAACCCAGGGCCTTAGGCACTGGAGGCGAGTGCCTTAACCACTGAGCATCTCTCCAGCCCTGAAATAGTAGCTTAACTGTTGAAAAAGAACAAAGTTTGGTGATGATATGAGCAATATGCAAATCAAACAGAAAGGTCACCAAACATTGGCTTTGTCTGTTATAAGAGACACTGTCTAGAGAAAGTTCACAGGCAATAGCAAGTGTGGTTACACTAGAGGCACTGGACAGAAGGAACAGGGGGTGAGCTGGGGACCACGTGAAGAAAAGGAGAAAGACATAGTATATTGGTTCAGATGCTTCTCCAGCCAGTCTGACCATGACTTCTTTAACCTTTCAGTTCCCTAGGTTTTCCCTAGGTCCTCAGCATGATAAGATACTGTAAAGACTAGTTGCTAGTTTATCACTCTCATTGATAACCAGGAGCTAAGTGACAATAGGGACATGTTGTTCTCTTTCTCCTGTGGGTATCTGATACCTGATGTTGCAGTCAGCTTTCTAGTTGCTGCGCAGAAAGAACCCAAACAAAAGTGGCTTGTAGAGGAATGGGTTTATTAGGCTTATGGACTCGAGGGGAGACTCCATCCTGGCAGGGAAAATGATGGCATGAGCAGAGGGCTGGACATCACCTCTGCCACAGCACTGCAAACAGTGGCAGGAAGGTGTGCCAAACACTGGCAAGGGGAAGCTGGCTTATAAACCCATAAGCCCACCCCCAACAACACAGCTCTAGTGAGGTTCTAATTCCCGAATTGCCATCAGCTGAGGATCGATCTATCAGAACACATTCATTTGTTTGTGGGGGACACCTGGATCAAACCATGACACCCGAGTAGACTCTAACACATAGGAAATAATTAATATTCATTGGAAAAATGAACACTAGGACTTTGTAAAAGCAAGTGTTTAAAGTCTGAATATCAAGGAGCATGGTGATATTCTTCTCTTATTGTTACCACAGATTACTTAAGATCCACCGATTTTTCTTTAAATTTTTGAATATACACTAAGCCCCCAAATTCAGTCATTCAAAGAAGGATTACCTATAATTGGTATAGAATTCTGCCCGCATAATGGTCTTTTGAAACAGAGGTCTAAGTTGATTTCCAAATAATGAAAGGAATGCTTTTGAAGACAAATACTGGCCATCCTGTGTGCTTGAGAAATATCCACTTAAACATAACTGTAGCTATGTGTTTGCTGTTTTCAAGGGGACTGAAGTTCACTGTAAAAATGAACTTCTGTTTTTTCCTTTGTGAGATAGGACATGCTCTGAATGAAAATATCACTAAAGGCAATAAAAATTAAAACACCTCAACATGATGGCTTCTTTCAGTGTTTGAGATGGCAGAATTCAATCTCACAATTTCTATTTAGATAGAAAGGATACACTCCCGGTTTTCAACCTCACAACAGTGCTGGGAATTTGCTGAGTCAGCATCACAATTTCCAGAAAGAACAATAATAACAAATACTGCCAAATGTTTTCCCGAAGAAATCTTTCAAAGATTCTCTAATCGTGTCACAAACCAGAAAAATCATTTTTAATGTACTTTACTCTTAACTTGATTTTGCTGCTCTAAAAGAAAAAACAAAAACAAAACAAAACTTGTTTATATTTTGCTCTCATGAGATAAACATTATTATTTTCTAACAGATTTGATTTAGTAAAACCGTTAATGTAAGAATGGCATTTCTTGTGGCTGGAGAGATGGCTCAGTGGTTAAGGCGCTCGCCTGCAAAACCTAACAAACTAGGTTTGATTTCCCTGAACCCAAAGTGAAGCATGCATCTGGAGTTTGTTTGCAGCATCCAGAAGCCCTGGTGTGCCCATTCTCTCTCTCTCTCTTTCTCTCTTTCTCTCTCTCTCTCTCTCTCTCTCTCTCTCTCTCTTTCTCTCCTCTCTGTCTCTGCTTGCAAATAAATGAATAAATAAACAGAATGGCATCTCTTAAAATATACTAAAGAAATAAGATTAAGATCTATAGGTTTCCCACCAAAACAAAGCATCTTTACCTTCAAAAGAGCTAAAGATAGTTCTCTCTAATGGATTTTAAATGGAATTAAATTTAATTTAAAAGACAATGGGTGAGAGAGGCTAGAATGGTTACTGAGTGGTTAAAGACATTGTTTTGCAAAGCCTGCTGATCTGGGTATGATTCCCCAGTATCCACATAAAGTC
>PVHP010009017.1:0-28584 GCA_004024765.1 Zapus hudsonius
GAAGGAAGGGAGGGAGGGAGGGAGGGAGGGAGGGAGGGAGGGAGGAAGGAAGGAAGGAAGGAAGGAAGGAAGGAAGGAAGGAAGGAAGGAAGGAAGGAAAGAAGGAAGAAAAGGAAGCAAGCAGGCAAGCAAGCAGGTAGCACATTTGTTTATGGTCAGAAATCCTCACTCACTGGGACAGGTGATGACATTCCTTTAGAACTGTGCCACCACAACAGCAAGAATGAACTCTACAACATGGTGGAGTTGGCTGCAAGAACTTTACTTTGATTAATTACCACTGTAACTTAACGGACAAAGAAGTGTAGAAGAAAACATGGAAGGAAGTTATTTCTCCTTTCCTTCCCCAGCTACTACATCTTCTGAGAGTGTGACAGCTTGGCTGAACACTTCAGTTCCTGTCTCTGCCTGACATGGTGAAGGAGTACAGTTCTAAGTGTCCATTTGTTCAACTCACCTTGCTCCTTAGCAACCTCAGGTAAGTATGTGGCTGTACGTTTGACACCTTTTTCATTGATGAATTCAATCCGAATTCCATGGACCCCTACCTACAGAAAAATATAAGCAAGTAAATGGAATTTACTTATTCTAATGAAGTCACCATATATAAACTGATACTGTCTGCTGGTTTGACCAAGCCTGAGAAAAGAAAATTTGTTTCAAATGACTAACTCTCTCTTGGGCAGAGGGGACAAAGTTCAGTTTTAGGAAAAAGCTGAAAGTATATGTAGCTGTCTCTCTGAGAAAATAAAGGTTGTAGAAATAAATTCTCTCTCTCTTTTTTTTTTGTTTTGTGTTTTTCAAGGTAGGGTCTCCCCTCTACCCCAGGCTGACCTGGAATTCAATATGTAGTCTCAGGGTGGCCTTGAACTCACAGCAATTCTCCTACCTCTGCCTCCTGAGCACTGGGACTAAAGGCATGTACCACCACGCCCAGTTTAGAAATCAATTCTTTAAATAGCTCACCCCAAAGTATTTTTCTTTCGCCTATTCCACTACATATGACCACGTCAAAATATTTCTGAGCTCCTAATTCTTCAAATTTGATTTGTTTTGTTGGAAAAAAAAAAAACACATAAAGAAAAAAACAGGGCCTCTCTAAGTAACCCAGCCTAGCTTGAGATTTGCAATCCTCTTGCCTCTGCTTCCTCAGTGAGGATTATTACGTGAGCCACTATGTCGAGGTTTATGCCCAAATCCTAATAAAAACATTCCTACAAGGGCTCATCAAGAGGGATCTGGAATGTTTTGTATTAAACTAGTTTTAGGAAGCTGGGAATGGTGGCACACGCCTTTAATCCCAGCACTCGGGAGGCAGAGGTAGGAGGATTGTCGTGAGTTCAAGGCCACCCTGAGACTACATAGTGAATTCCAGGTCAGCCTGGATTAGAGCAAGACCCTACCTTGAAAAACCAAAACAAACAAACAAACAAACAAACAAAACAACTAGTCTTAGGAGAAGGATGAGATGGATCTTATCTAGAACACAGTGGACTGGGAAGAAATGAGAGCTTTCCTCTTTGTAATCCTCAAACAGGAACACCTTTTCTGCCACCTATATTGTCCACAAATGGATCCAAACTCAGCTTTCACATTCCTAGACCCTCTCTCAATGAAGGAGATACATTACCATGTACTAACCCGAACCCAAATGCAACGAGAGATGCAGAGTTCCAAATGCGGCTGTTCTCACCTCCCAGTCCAGGTAATCACTGGCATCTTCAAAGTTAGTAAGGAGGGAGACAGAGCAGAAAAGTTTAGGCAGCTCCTCTCGGGTCAGGGGGGGAAATCGGCTGTCCTTAAGTGCACTAGAGGGGGACACAAAACATAAGTGAGGCTGCTCTGGAGTAGGTGCTCACTGACATTATGTGCCATAGAACCCATATAGCTGAGTCCCTACGACACTCAAGACAGAATTGGCCATCCATCAACACTAAAATGAATATTAATGGTCTACATAGGAACTGATGGGTAACTCACCAAAATAAAGTCCTGACATATCCTGATTACAACAAGGAACGGCTCAAAATGTGTCAATGACTTAGAAGAAATGAATCCAGGCAGGTGTTTCCAATTCCAGCTAATTCCTGTACAGTTCTTGACATTTGTGTCATTACCTGGTTAACGTATATTCCCTGAGTCCTGAATGAAGATTCATGGCTGAGAAGGTCCCAATGCAGCCACGAAGCCGCTTGTCCCGCCCAGTCTTCCAGGTCACAAAGAGAGGACTGAAAGAAAGAAAACAAAACATTTTCCAGCCCAAATTAATTATGGATAACATTCCTGTTCATTTGTTATACCCAAAAAGATTTTCTGAGTTGCAGCTAACTGTAGAACTCTTTCTGGAAGATGCTCATTTCTTGCTGAAACCACAGGAAATCATAAGAGAACTGGCTATGTGCAGCCTTTCCTACATTCCACCTTGAGTTTTCATTCTCCCAGACACCACATTTATGGGCCATTTCCACCTGTTTGTTCAGGGCTCAGTTTTCCTTCTCTATGTAGTCCAGGCTGGCCTGGAACTAGCGATGGTCCTGGCTCCCTGCCTGAGTGCTAGCTAGCATTACATGTGTGTGCCTCTGTACCCACCTCAACATTTCCATCATTCCCCTTCACTTGCTATACCTCAGCTTCCCAAGTGCTGGGATTATAGGTGTGAGACACAGTCTGCTGCCCTCTTTGTGTCTTTTGTTTTTCAAAGTAGGGTCTCACTCTAGCCCATGCTGACCAGGCACTTACTCTACTGTCCCAAGCTGGCCTTGAATTCATAGTGATCCTCCCACCTCTGCTTGCCAAGTGCTTGCATTGAAGGCATGTGCCACCACACCTGGCCCCCCTCTTTGATTTTTTTTGAGACAGGGTCTCATATGAGCTCAGGACAACCTTTGAGCTCACTGTGTAGCCAAGATGACCTTGAACTCCTGATTCTCCTACCTCTACCTCCCAAGTGCTGGGATTACAGAAGTGTGCCACTATGCCAGTCAACAACTCCTTCTTCTGATTCATCATATTCTCTCCCTCTTTGTTCTATTCTAATCAATACACACACTGCTCAACTCTATCATTCAGGATGACCTGCCTTGCTTGTATAACCCCTATCCTTATCAGCAAGCATTCTCTGCTTGTGCCATAATTGTAACCACCCTGGCAAACTACACATATTCCCTGCTCATCATACATTTTCAGAAAACAAAAAGTGTCTTCTCAAGAACGCTTTATGGGATGGAGAGATGGCTCAGCAGTTAAGACACTTGCCTGCAAAGCATAATGATCGGGGTTCAATTCCCCAGCACCCACATAAAGCCAGATGCAAAAAGTGGCTCATGAATCTAGAGTTTGCCGTGGCTGGCGGCCCTGGTGTGCCCATTTTCTCTGTCTCTCCTCTCTCTGCTTGCAAATAAAAAAATTTTTTAAAAAGAAAGCTTCATATAAACAGAAGTTCACATTTCTGTTCCTAGGCCAATATCATGGTTCATTCACTAAATTAAGATCGACTGTGACAGATATATATATATATTTATATATATATATATATATATATATTTTTTTTTTTTTTCGAGGTAGGGTCTCGCTCTAGCCAAGGCTGACTTGGAATTCACTCTGCAGCCTCAGGGTGGCCTCCAGCTCACAGCAATTCTCCTACCTCTGCCTCCCAAGTACTGGGATTAAAGGTGCGCATCACCACACCCTGCCTGTGACAGATTTTGTCACAGGTCTGTCCCCTCTTCCTGACATCCTTCCACATCGCTAATTACCTCTTTGTGGGATTCTTCAGTTAAATCACTTCTCAAAGGCAATTCAAATGGTTCAAAGTTATCTACATCTTTGATCATTGTTATAAAGACTTCCAACAAATGGTGCTGGGCAAATTGGATAAACACGTGTAAAAAATGAAAACAGACCCACTCCTTTCACCATGCACAAAAATCAACTCCAAATGGATCAGGGACCTCAATATAAGACCTGTAATAACCCTGAACACCCTGGAAGAAAAAATAGGAGGAACTCTACATGAGATAGGAGTAAGGAAAAACTTCTTGAGCAAATCTCCAGCACCCCAGGAAGTGCAACAATCACTTAACCAATGGGACCTGATCAGGCTCAAAAGCTTCTGTACAGACAAAAATACCAAACTCAGAGCCAATAGACCCCCATCAAACTGGGAGATGATTTTTGCTAGCTATAACTCAGAGGCCTAATTTCCAGAAGTTATAAAGAACTCAAAAAATTTAATAATAAAAACTCAAACTGCCCCCTCACAAAATGGGGCACTGATCTCAACAGAGAATTCACAGAGGGCACACATATGGCCTTTACTCACTTAAGAAAGTGCTCAGCATCCTTAAGCATCAGGGAAATGCAAATCAAAACTACAACGAGATTCCACCTTACTCCAGTCAGAATGGCAATTATAAAGAAAACCAACAACAATAGGTGCTGGTGAAGGGGGGGAAGGAACCCTCATTCACTGCTGGTGGGATTGCAAACTTGTTCAACCGCTATGGAAAGCAGTGTGGAGACTCCTGGACAGAATGCACATAGAGCTACCAATGGACCCAGTTGTCCCTCTACTAGGCATCTACCCACAAGATGTCACATCTCAACATTTGTGCAACTATGTTTATAGCAGCTCAATTCATAATAGCCAAGAATTGGAATCAACCCAATGCCCATCCATGGAGGAATGGATAACAAAACTGTGGTACATTTACACGATGGAACTTTACTCAGCTAAAAGGAAAAATGACATATCGAAATTTAGAGAAAAATGGTCTGACTTGGAGCAGATCTTACTAAGCAAACTCTCAAAAGAACAGAGTCAAATGCTGCATATTCTCCCTCATATGTGGTTACTAACCAGGTTAACCATAAACTCTACGCAAACCAGTCAAGAGTAGTGAGAGTTTACGAAAGAGGGGTAAGGAATGGGGAGGGGGATGGCTTAAACATGAAGCTAAACCAAAATTGGTTCAAAATCATAAAATCCTCACGTACATAATGTAACCTATTGAGCAAGTAGTGGGCGTCAGCTGGCAAGAGGGGCCGTGAATAGATGGGGAGAGAGTCTAAGCCCATGAAAAACTGATCAGGCCTGCAACTCCTGGTCCCAGTCACCGGCTCCTTCCCTCAATGAGCTGTTGACCAAAGTGACCCATGAGGTCCCAAAAACAAGACAGGATTCTGTCAAAGCTCTTGAATACCCACTCCAGGCCTGAGGTAGGATCCTGTTGCTCAAGAAACCACAGAAAGCCATCTATCAGCACCAAGAGACCCTGCGAGGTCCAGAATGGTAACCAGCCGCCAGATGGTAGTTAGTGCAGTGCTGGAAGGCACTGCATAAGCTGCCAGGGGAAACTGGTCGACGATATTTGGAGTAAACAGAGACCACCAATATGAAATGCAGTCTGCTGGCATGAGTAGGCTGAACACACTTCTGACTGGGAGAGAATAGCAAACCAAGAAACGAACACTTGTGCAAAGGAGGTGCCAAAGCCTGGGGGAAGTAATCAACAGCTTTTAATTTGGCCAAGTAATCCACTCAGTGACAAGGAGTCCTTAACTGGAACTGGGGAATCAGGGCAAAATGCACTGGGAACCAAAATCTTGGGACCCCAAAGAGAAATTCACTTTACAAGTGATTTACAAAGAGGCTAATCACAATAGAATCTAGCCAATTCAGAAATGTGTATCTCAGTTAACCTATACTGATCTCACTCTCCGACAGAGATTCTGTTTGTATTTTTCAGAAGACTCCGAGAGAGCTGTGGCTCCTCCAACCCTACCAATGAGCCACAGACTGATAGCTGACTTCCTGGCAAGAGATGAGCCACCCCAGACCTACTGTGGAGGCTCCACATGGAACCCCACAGAGGGATAAGCAAGAGACCTTTAACCACAGCCAATCAGTCATCCCAGGATAAGCCAGTGAAACAGACACCAAAGATCTTCAACACAACCTAAAGCAGAAGTACAGAGGCCCCTAAGACCTCAACAATAAAGCAGCCTTAATAATCACCCACCATGACTCAGGATACTGAGCAACTCAGGGAACTGAGCAAAAGAGGGGGCGGAAAGATTTTAAGAGCCATGGTGGAGGAGAATATCCAGAGACATGCCCCCCCCCCAAGTAACAACATACAAAGGGGGGGGTGGAACCAGGTTGACTCCTAGGCTATTCATAACCCCCTACCCCTGGACTGACCCAGTTTGCCCATGCAAACTGGTTTTTCGAAGTAGGGTCTCACTCTAGCCCAGGCTGACCTAGAATTCACTCTGTAGTCTCAGGGTGGCCTTGAACTCACGGCGATCCTCCTACCTCTGCCTCCCGAGTGCTGGGATTAAAGGCGCGCACCACCATGCCCGGCAAAGTCAGTATATTTTTGCCCACATTTCCGTACCTGACACACACTCTGAGAGTACCTTCCCTTCTACATCCTACAATTATCTACAATGATTAAACTCTGTGTGTGTATATATAGTTAACCAACTCAGTAAATTCTCCCATGGGCAAGGACCTTTTCTTCCCAACCCTTTGCTCAAGGTTCTGCAGAGCCCTTAATACACATCACCAGTGAGGAAATAACGACCTCACAGTAATGCCCACTACTAAACAATCCCCACAAACAAGATCTACCAGCAATAAAAGCTCTGCCTTCAACTATGAGGAAGAACTCACCGGCTTGCATTTCTTCACTTCACCTTATGCTTTACAAGTATTGCTTACCAGTGTCATGGACACCTTCAGAGGGCCTTGGGACAAACAACAGTCTTTGAAATACAAATAGTAAAACTGATCAGACTTTCTTTTCACCTGAGACAGGGTCTCAACTCTGTAACCCAGGCTAGCATCAATTTATGATCCTCCAAGCTTTCTAGCTCCTGCATTCTTGGATTTCGGGTGTGCACCACTATGCCTAGTTCGGATTTTGACATTTTTAAAGGATGCCAGTGCCCATCTGGGATTACCAGGGGATTGCCAATGAAGACAGGTGAGGAGATACTCATTAAAAGCATCAGCTCACCAGGCATGCTGGTGCATGCCTTTAATCCCAGCACTTGGGAGGCAGAGGTAGGAGGATTACCAAGAGTTCAATGCCAGCCTGGGCTAGAGTGAGATTCTACTTTGAAAAAAAAAAAAAAGAAAGAAAAAAGAAACCAGGTCCCAAACCACTAAGAGCTTCTGGGTTCCAGTTTGATCCAGAGACACTTCTGACTCATTTGGATTTCAACTGGGAACCTCAACACTATGACAGAACCTTTCACCTACCCCTGCCATGTAACTCAACAAAAGAATGAAGAACCAAACATTATTTCCAGAGCATTTTTTTTTCTTTTTCGAGATAGGGTCTCACTCTAGCCCAGGCTGATCTGGAATTCACTATGTAGTCTCAGGGTAGCCTTGAACTCATGGCAATCCTCCCTCCTCTGCCTCCCTAGTGCTGGGATTAAAGGTACACTTCACCATGCCTGGCCCAGACATTTCTTTAACACACCTATACCTCCTCCAATTCTAACTTGGCACTTTCCATTACTAGAACTACTGAATGTTCCAATTGTGTGTGTGGAGGCCAGAGAAGGCTTGGGTGTTGTCCCAAGGCTCAGACAGAGGGACTCCCACTGGCCTGGAGCTTACCAAGTAGACCCGATGGCCAAGCTTCCTGCCACAATCCTCCTGCCACAGCTTCCCAAATCCTGGGATTACAGGCATGCACCACCACACCAACTTGAATATTCTAAGTACTATCCTTGCTTGAATGATGCTGACATTTTATAAGAATAGACCTTGCCTAAAGGGGAGGGGGCTTAAAAAATGCCATCATGCCCTCCACACTTTCCTAACACACAATTTACTCACTAGGGGTCATTGGTGAATCTAGGAAGTCGTGGCTGTGGGAAGCCATAGAGGTGACAGTAGAGTACATCAAAGCAGTAGCAGCACATCTCTGCAGTCACCACTAGATTTTTAGTGGTGTTGGCAGTTCCATTGGGCCGGGGGAGAGGGCTCAGCGCTCCAGATGCAGGATTCATTCGTGTGATGGGAGAGTTTCCAGGTCCCAGAGTTAAGTCCGATACATTCTCCCGTCCACTGCTGCTGTCCACATGCTGGTGGTTTGGAAGCGGTCCTGAACTAGAGCCGGGGACAGTTGTGGACTGGTTCCCGTGACTGTGCGTTCCACTTCCAGATAATTTGGGCTTCTTGACCCCACAACAGCCGGCTGCCAACTTGGGCTCAAGTGGAGGAACACAACGTCTTTTTCCCATCCTGATGTGGTGCTTGTGGTCTGGAATGTTGCAGAACCCTAACCCAAAAGAGAATAATAGTTAGGCTCCAATTTGACCAGTTATGGAAAGAACAAAAGTCAGACAAAATGTCTGCATGAACCAGGTAAGCCTAAGAGTGCTACCTGAGCTGGGCATGGTGGCGCATGCCTTTAATCCCAGCACTTGGGCGGCAGAGGTAGGAGGATTGCCTTGAGTTCAAGGCCACCCTGAGACTACATAGTGAATTCCAGGTCAGCCTGGACTAGAGCGAGACCCTACCTCGAAAAACAAAAAACAAAAAAAAAAAAAAAAGTGCTACCTGAATCTTCACAGGACATGATCACAGACCACGGGGACAGGAAGAGATGCTAAATTCTAGACTATAACCCCAATCTTTTCACAAAGGGTTTCCTTACAGTTTATAGCCAACATGGACAAAACAGGCAAGAAGCAGCTTTTCTGCCTTAAGACATCTCAGCTAGGGACAATATGTTAGGACTCATTGGAAGATGGCCCTTGACCTGTCAAGACTCTGGTGGCTTTCTCTGCCTTTAAAAAAAAAAGTTTCAAATTGAACCATTCTGTTTTTAAATAACACTAGAGGAACTTTTATGCTTTCCCTTATAAAGGATATCCTTTCAACATTTTGTTTATCACTTCAATTAGTGTAATTTCAGGCCCAGACAGGAGTACTGGTACACACCTTTAATCCCAGCACTTGGGGAAGGCAGAGGTAGGAAAATCATTTAGAGTTCTAGGCTAGCTCTAGTTTTTAAAAAATTTTTTTATTTCTTAAATTTTATTTATTTGCATGCAGAGAGAGAGAGAGAGAGAGAGAGAGAGAGAGAGAGAGAGAGAGAGAGAGAAGGAGGGAGGAAGGGGGCAGGCATGCCAGGGCCTGAGCCACTGCAAATGAACTCCAGATGCATCACTACCCTGTGCATCTGGCTTTACATGGGTATTGGGGAATGAACTTGGGTTGTTAGGCTTTGCAGGCAAGCACCTTAACTGCTGTGGCTCTAGTCTTTATGTTTTTCTCATTTAACCCAGGTTGGCCTCACTATGTAGACAAAGATGATCTTGAACTCCTGCCTGCCTCTACCTTACAACTCCTGGGATGATATAAACCACTATGCCCAGCTATACTTAGTTCTATTGTTGGTTTTTTTTTGAGGTAGGGTCTCCCTCTAGTCCAGGCTGACCTGGAATTCACTATGAAGTCTCAGGGTGACCTTGAACTCACTGCAATCCTCCTACCTCTGCCTCCCAAGACTTTATTTTTCTTGATACAATGGATCATTAAGTTATCAAGGCTGACCCTAAACTTCTGAGCTCAAGTGATCCTTTCAAGCAGCAGGGACACCCCAAACATAACCCAGCCATAATTGTCTTTGAAGCAATGTTCCTGCTACAAATCCTACTAAGGACATTTTAAGTTAGACTCATTTGCAATGTCATTATTTTTGCATAGTTTATTACATTAAGTTGAGTAAGAGAAAAAATAATAAGCCAAGTGTGGTGGCATATACCTTTCATCCAGCACTCAGAAGGCAGAGGTGCTGTGAGAAGTGCCATGAGTTCAAGGCTACACTGAGTACAGTGAATTCCAGGTCAGCCTGGGCTAGAGTGAGACCACAAAAAACAACATACACACACACACACACACACACACACACACACACACACACACACACACACACACACACACGAAACTTATGTTCCTAATATCTAGGGCAATTCTGAGTAAGATGAAACTGTCTGTATCCAATTAATCATAGCTTGCACACTTGAAAGTCTGGCTTGAAAGGGGCCTTCTTTTTATGAAAACCCTTTCATAATGTTAGAACGAAATCAACGCTCTCTTAGCATGCACATCATTAGCTTCTTGACACTGCTGCTACCCAGGGAGCAGAGGACCTTCATTAAAATGCTGCCTCCAGAGGTGGGGTGGAACGATTATAAGAGCTAAAGTGGTGGGAATATTCAGAGGCATTGCACGCCCCCAAGAATGACTGACTGCTGCTCTTACAACTCATAATTCACAACGCCATGGTGAATACCAGCGATCCCACTGAGTAGGGCCCTCGGTGGAATGCGGACAGAGAGGAGGGAAATGGTGTGTTGTATTTAACCTCTCCTAGCTGCATGGAAAAGCAGCTAAACTAACTAAAAGCAGCTTGTGGAGGAAAAATTTATTTGGCTTACAGACTCGAGGGGAGACTCCATCCTGGCAGGGAAAACGATGGAATGAACAGAGGGTGGACATCACCTCCGCCACAGCACTGCAAACAGGACCAGGAAGGTGTGCCAAACACTGGCAAGGGGAAGCTGGCTTATAACCCCCATAAGCCCCATCACCAACAACAAAGCTCCAGCAAGGTTCCAATATCCAAACTGCCATCAGCTGGGGATCAAGCATTCAGAACACATTCATTTATGGGGACACCTGGATCAAACCATCACAGTCCGCCCCTGGCCCCCACAAACTAATAATCATACATGATATAAAATACAATGCATTCAGCCGGGCGTGGTGGCGCACGCCTTTAATCCCAGCACTCGGGAGGCAGAGGTAGGAGGATCGCCATGAGTTCAAGGCCACCCTGAGACTACATAGTGAATTCCAGGTCAACCTGGACTAGAGCGAGACCCTACCTCGAAAAACAAAAACAAAAACAAACAAACAAAAAAATGCATTCAGTTCAATTTTACAAACCCCTAGTTTTTTATCCATTCCAATGAGATTCAAACATCCCCTCCCCACAATCTAAGGTCGTTAACTGAGCTGTAATACCAAAAAAAAAAAAAAAAAGCTGGAGAGATGGCTCAGCAGTTAAGGCGCTCCCCTACAATGCCTAAGGACCGGAGTTTGATTCTCCAGTGCCCATGTAAAGCCAGATGCACAAAGTGGTGCATACACCTGGAATCCATTGACAGCAAATAGAGGCCCTGTTTCTGTCTCTGTCTCTCTCCCCCCCTCCCCTCTCTCTCCCTCTCCCTCCCTCCCTCCCTCCCTCTATCTCTCTGTGCTTGGAAAAAATAAAAATAAAGTAATTTTGGAGCTGGAGAGATGGCTCAGCGGTTAAGGCACTTGCCTCTGGTGCCTAAGGCACCGGTTTCAATTCCCCAGTACCCACATATGTCAGTCCCACAAGGTGGTGGCCCTGGTGTTCCCTCCCTCCCTCTCTCTCTCTGTATTTCTCTGCTTGAAAAAAAAACCACAAACCCATAATGGCATAAAACATTGACACTGCAAAAGATAGCATTGCCAGGCATGGTGGCGCATACCTTTAATCCCAGCACTAGGAAGGTAGGAGAATCACTGTGAGTTTGAAGCCACCCTGAGACTGACTACAGAGTGAATTCCAGGTCAGCCTGGGCTAGAGTGAGACCCTACCTCAAAAAACAAAAAGAAGCCGGGCGTGGTGGCGCATGCCTTCAATCCCAGCACTCGGGAGGCAGAGGTAGGAGGATCACCATGAGTTCAACGCCACCCTGAGACTACATAGTGAATTCCAGGTCAGCCTGGGCTAGAGTGAGACCCTACCTCAAAAAAAAAAAAAAAAAAAAAAAAAGCAAGCATTGGGCATAGCAAAAACAAATTGAGCCAATACTAGATATTAAAACAAACAGGACAAACATCAAACTCTAACTCCAAATCTGACAATAACCAGTAACTGGTCTTCAGGGGTTCCAATTCCACCCCTCCAGCTCAGCTACTCACAGTCTGTGAAAACTTCATCCGGTGCTGGCAGCTCTCCTTGGCAGCCATCCCATAGTCCTGGCATTCACTGGGTCTCCACTGAAACCCACAGTTCATCCTCATGGCTCCATTGGGACTCCACGCAGACAATCCAACAGACTTGCTTCACACTGCCCATGGCCAAAAGCTGTGTTGCAAATCCAATGACCCTCTCTTTCTGCATTTGTTATACTCCATAGTGCCAGGTGGGCTACCAACTTGTTAATCCACAGGGAACAAAGCTGACATTGTAGAGCAGGAAACCTCCTTCAACATTCAGGCCTCTTACTTCAAAGAGTCTGCATTCTTCCTACTGTCCCAATGCAGATCACCTGGCCCAATCTCAGTAGCTGTCATCTCTCAAACCATTGCAGCTGAACAGGTAGCAATTTCAGCCCAGAGATTTCATTTCTTTCTGTGCTATCTCCATCTGCTCACACCAGTCCATTTCTATGCAAAGCAACCCTGCACAGGTTCTCAGGACACAGGCAGGCAGAAAGGAGCAAGCCTCTCACACAAACTGCTTCTGGCACAGTCCTGACAAAGTTTTTTCTCACCCTTGTAAAACAAACCTCACAGTCCATAGTCCTTATTGCATTCAGGTTGTTCAACTCTGACCAGACTGGTCCATCAAGCTGTACTTACAACACTGAAAGGCATCTCCTAGGCCAAGGTTTCCAATCTTTCCACATTCCTGCAAATCAGTTCCGAAAAGCCAAAGCCACAGAATCAGGGTTCTAGCAGCTACTACAGATCCCACTCTCTGGTACCAAAACTGTTGTAGTCAGCTTTCTCATTGCTGCTCAGAAAAGAACCCAACCAAAAGCTGCTTGAAGGGGAGAATGGACTTATTTTGGTTTATGGACTAGAGGGGAAGCTCCATGATGGCAGGGAAAATGAGGGCATGAACAGAGGGGGACATCACCTCCTGGACAGCAGGAGTGTGTGCCAAACATTGGCAAGGGGAAGATGGCTATATCCCCCATAGCCTGCCCCAACAACACACCTCCAACAAGGTTCCAATACCCAAACTACTATTATGGGGTTCAAGCATTTTGAACATATTCATTTGTGGGGGACACCTGGATCAAACCATCACATGGTGGTATCAACACATGATTTGTCCATACAAAGTTTCTACTTAATAAACCAAAAAAGAAATACTGCCTCCAATCAGGGTGGTAGTACACACCTACCCAGCAAGTGGGCCTCTGTAAGTTTCAGGCCAGCCAGTACAACACAGTAAGATACTCCCTCAAAAAACAAATAGCTAGCTGTTGGTCTCGTGCCTTTAATCCCAGCACATCAGGAAGCAGATGTAGGAGGATTTCTGTGATTTCAAGGCCACTCTGAGACTATAGCATACCAGGTCAACCTGAGATCCTACCTCAAGTAAACAAACAAGCAAACAAACAAATCTCTCTAAAAGCCAGGTGTGGAGGTATATGCCTGTGATCCCAGCACTCGGGAAGCTGAAGAAAGAAAACCATCAATAATAGTTCAAGGACAAGGGAGTTTCAGGTTTGTCAGGATTCGGCAAGATACTCTAACCAAAACAAATCACAACAAAATGAAAACTACCCAAGATACCAGTGGCTTGAATTCAAATTTGGTTTTTCTATTGACTCAGTTTCTTCCAAAGGGACAGTGATAGTACTGGGGTTGCTATGAGAATTAGATGAACTGAGTATTAGCAAAGGCCTCAATGCAGTGTCATTCCATTTCTTATCAGCTGGGTCCTTGTCCCACTGTTCCCCTAAAGGACATCTCAGGACATGGCTGTGCACTCAGGGCTTAGTGCCCAGGGTTTACAAAGAACTTCCTCTGAGTTCACCAGCCCTTCAGCAAGGCAGACAATGCTACCGGCATGTCCAAGAAGAGCAAGTGATGCTGCCCAGTGCCGCAATGCCACTCAGTGGCACAGCTAGGATTTAGACTACAAACCAGACTCCAAGGCCTGGTCTTCTTGCCAGGCACATGTAAGAACAAGACCTACCAATAACATCCACTAGATTAAGTCCCTTTCCTAAGAGCATGATGAGAAAATACACTACATCTAGTGTATACTAAAAATCTAACAAATCAAAACCTCAATGCCAACATCTTTCTTAAAAAAAATTAGTTTCTTGTACATGTGTGTGCGCGCACGTACATGTGTGTGTGCGCACGAGCATGTTTGAGTGTATAGGAATGCCCAACCAGCTTTATGTGGGAGGCTGAGGAATTGAACCCATGCCAGCAGGCTTTGCAAGCAAGCTCCTTTACCCACTGATCCATCTACCCAGCCCCTCAATGCCAGTATCTTGACCAACACTCAGTAAATTCTAAGCTTAATTAGCATGCACGACAATAGATGTCACTGGCCTAAGTTCTCTCACTCAACTCTACTTTATACATAACTTGATTTTTAAAAATATTTTTAATTTTGGCCTAGGCTTACCTGGAATTCACTCTGTAGTTCCAGGCTGGCCTCGAACTCACCGCGATCCTCCTACCTCTGCCTCCCAAGTGCTGGGATTAAAGGCATGCGTCACCACACCAGGGTAAGAATAACTTGGTATTTTACTCATCTGCAAATATTAACTAAACCAAAGGCAAAGAATATAACATAAAACAGGGTATTGAGAGTAAATATTTCAGTCACATTATCAACAACAATACAAACAACCTTCACCATTATTTATCAATTTTACTAAAACTTTCTTTTTGGGTTTGGTACTCTTCTAATCCTACTCCAACAACGCTCCCAGGACTGCCTCACAATGGTCAGGAGACATTAGTACTTCTGCAGCTTGACTGGTGGATTCTGAGTAATATAGCATTTTATGGGCTGGAGATACAGTTCTTCAGTGGCAGAATGCCTACCTGGCATGCACAAGGCTCTTGAGTTCAACCCCCCAATGCTGCAAAAAAAAAACAAAACCAAAACAAAATAAACCAAAATAATAGCATTTTATTTGTTGTCTGTGGAGAGGTCAGTATCAGGCATCTTTTACAACTGTTCTCCACCTTATGTTTTTTGAGACAGGATTTCTCACTGAGCCTGGAATTCGATGATTAGCCTACACTAGCTGGCCAGCAAGCCCAAGAGATCCTCCCATCCCAACCTCCTCAGCACTGGGATTACAAACCCATGCTGCTATACTCAGGTTTTACTTGGGTGCTGGGGGATCACACTCAGGTCTCATGCTTGCACAACAAGCATTTGATCCACTGAACCATCTTCCCAGCACCAAAAAATAGCATTCTAAGTGAGTAACTAACAATCTGCTCGACCAGCTAAGAGCTGGTAAGAGCCGGGCGTGGTGGCACACACCTTTAATCCCAGCACTCAGGAGGCAGAGGTAGGAGGATTGCCTTGAGTTTAAGGCCACCCTAAAACTACATAGTGAATTCCAGGTCAGCTCTGGACTAGAGCGAGACCCTACCTAGAAAAACCAAAAAAAAAAAAAAAAAAAAAGAAAGAAAGAAACTGAGCAGTAGGGGCACTTACCTGGCATACAAAGTCCTGTGTTCCATCTGTAGCAACACCCACCCACCCACCCACACACACACACAAAAACAAAAACAAAAAAAAACCCAAAACCAGAAAACACCTCTAGCATATTCTATCTCTTCATTTATTTACGTGTATTTACGTGTGTGAATAGGCACATCAAGATCTCTTGCTGCTGTAAACAAATGCCCATCCGGCTTTGTGTGGGCACTGGCGAACTGAACCTGGGCCAGCAGGCTTTGTAAGCAAACTCCTTTAACCACGGAGCCATCTCTCCAGCCCCATATTCCATCTCTTCCCAAACTGAATCTGGTTCTTCCTCTTCCTGAATGACAACTGGGCATAGCATGTGTGTTGTGCAGTTGGTCCCTCTACGGTTTGTGGTCTCAGGCACAGAAGCCCTCATGTGATAAAGCATGCACCAGTGCAAACCTTAGAGGCCTTGTCCGGTGCCTTGCAAAACTAAACTCCAGGGCTAAGGTCAAGAGTTAGCAGCAGTGACTTTTTTCTTGCATGTGTGCAGTGTATGTGGTGTGTGTGTGTATGTGGTATATGCAGGCATATGTGCTGTGCAGTTCCCTGTGTGCCCACCTCTTGTGCTAAGGGCTAGCCTGTGGTAGCCAGAGGAGAACATCAGATTTCACCTGTATTTTTCCATGTGATTCTTACTGATTCCAGGACTTGATATTCAAGAGCCCCAGTGATTCCCCAGTCTCTGCTCCCCAACAGAAGTGGGAATACAGAGGCATGTAACAAGTGTTTCAGAGATTCCAATCTGGGTGCTTGCTGCCCCCCTCCTAGGCCCTCATACTTGTGCAGGAAGGACTTAACTGCTGATGCATCTCTCCAGCCCCTAGCAATAATCTTTTTCCTACACTGTCCAGTTTGGAACAATGAATGACAACACAGTACTTAACACTGAAATCCACCAGATGGAGGCAATACCCACACTTCAATGAAACGCTGGAGGAAGTAGTAGGAACCATTGCTTCACCTCCGAAGACCTCTTAACCTTGCAAATATCAGTCAGGTTTAAGTCCAGTGTTCAAAGACATTGCCTCTTCCTCAGCTTTCCTGTCCTAGATGCCACATTCTCCTTTTTACCAGGGATATAATGACCCGACCTCAATAAATAAATAACCAGGGCTGGAGAGATGACTTAATGGTTAAAGGTGCTTGTTCGCAAAGCACAAACTTTCTCTCCTTGTAAATATACAAGGGTCCTTTGCTCCACCAGAGTCTAAAGCAAAGGCCCAGCTCAGTGACCCCTCTACAGGCTCTGTTTGTTTATTTGTTTGTTTGTTTATTTATTTGGTTTTTCAAGGTAGGGTCTTACTGTAGTCCAGGCTGACCTGAACTTCACTCTAGTCTCAGGATGGCTTTGAACTCACAGCACTCCACCTACTTATGCCTCCTGAGTGCTGGGATTAAAAGCGGGCACACCCGGCTCTGTCAGCATGACTGGGTCTGAGAGGCTGAATGGTCACTGTGCTTTGTCTTGCACACCAAACACGGTGCTCTGCACAGGGTGTGCACAACACCAAAACTGCTGTCTCTACTAATCTTTTCTTTTTCTGTTTGTTCTTCAAGGCAAGGTCTCACTTCTAGCCCAGGCTGACCTGGAACTCACTTAGTCTCTGGCTGGCCTTGCTGGGAACCACTAATCTTATCTACAGATTTGAGTAATATAAGTTTGCCTTTCTAAACAAAGATAGCACAGTGTGAGCAGGGTGCAATGGCGCCCATCTTTAAACCCACCCTTGGGAGGCAGAGGTAGGAGGATCATGAGTTCAAGGCCAGCCTGGGACTAGAATTCCAGGTCCGCCTGGGCCCAGAGTGAGACCTTACCTGAAAAATAAAAATAAAAAACCAGGCTGGAGAGATGACTTAATGGTTAAAGGTGCTTGCTCGAAAAGCACACACTTTCTCTCCTTGTAAATATGCATCTATATAAAAAACACAGACATCAGCCCCAAGCAGTACTGAAGATCATCAAGTGAGAAGCTAGGAAACAGAACCAGCCTAGATGTCCCTCAACTGATGAGTGGATAGTGAACATTTATACAATGGAGTTCTATTCAGAGGTAAAGAAAAATGAAATTATGAAATTTGCAGGGAAATTGATGTATTTAGAAAGGATTCGTGCTCGCTTCGGCAGCACATATACTAAAATTGGAACGATAGAAAGGATTATACTGGGCTGGAGAGATGGCTCAGAGGTTAAGGCACTTGCCTCCAGTGCCTAAGGCCACCAGTTCAATTCCCCAGTACCCACGTAAGCCAGACCTGGTGCTCTTGTGCGCTCTCTCTCTCTCTCTCTCTCTCTCTCTCTCTCTCTCTGCTTGAAAAATGAATAAATAAAATATTTTTTTAAAAAAAGAAAGGATTATACTAAGTGAGGTAACCCAGACCCAGAAAGTCAAATGCAGCATGTTCTCTCTCGTATGTGGATCCCAGATACAAGTATTTAGATATGTACGTGAGTTAGAGTAAAAGTCAGTAGTAGAGACCAGTAAGCTAGAAGAAGCTATGAGGGAGGGAGGAGAGGGGAGACTTAAGGGGAGGGTATTGGATATATGTGAGTAGATGATCAGATTACTAGGGGTACAATGGCCTAAGTGGGGTCAGGGATTGAGTAAAGGAAGGGTAGAAGGAGGGTTAACCAAAATTTAAGAGGTTTAGAATGAGCCGTATGGAAACATACTTCTTTGGATAATGGCATACCCAGAAGCCATAGATTTTTGTTAGAATAATTTCATTGCCATGGATGGAATACCTTTCAGTGAGTTGTTCCAGAAGCCCCCAAATCATTACAGACCATTGCCAAGGCTCTTGGTTGCCCAAAAGAATGAAATGGTAAAACCCTATTGCTGAAGACCACACGGGCTTGAGCTGAGGATAACTGAGAAATCAAACTGGAGCTGAGTTGGAAACTCCTTCTCTGCTAACCAGCTGTTAGAAAGCTAGAAAAAGTTAAGGCTGCATGCAGCCTTATGGAACAGAGAAGTCATCAATGGTGAACAGAACAGCAGTGGACCTTGCAAGCCTTTGGATTGGCCAGCAAGGCCAAATGTGCCAACTGGTACAACAGTCAGTTATGGGGGAAATCAACTACTCTCTAATGGAACTGGAGATCCAATCCATGGAAGGGAATACATGTCTGGTACTGAAGACCTAGTCAAAAGCCTATGGTGGGGGAAGTCATGAGCCCGAGGGGAGTAATGCCAGGTGTTGTCTGGCTAAATGCAGATATTATGCCCACCAAACTGCTTTATGAGTACTTTTTTTTTTTTTTTTTTTGGTTTTTTGAGGTAGGGTCTCACTAGCCCAGGCTGACCTGGAATTCACTATGTAGTCTCAGGGTGGCCTTGAACTCATGGCGATCCTCCTACCTCTGCCTCCCGAGTGCTGGGATTAAAGGCGTGCGCCACCACGCCCGGCTTATGAGTACTTTTTAAAAAATGTTCATACCCATATATTAATGCTACTCTCACTTTTGGTTAGAGAAGCTTCTCTTTTTCAGAGGGCAGTGGCACACCACTGGGATAACTCAAAAGACACCATCGTGTTGAGAAGTGACAGAGGATGGCGCACGCCTTTAATCCCAGCACTTGGGAGGCAGAGGTAGGAGGATCATCGTGACTTCGAAGCCACCCTGCGACTATATGGTGAATTTGAGGTCAGCCTGGGCTAGAGTGAGACTCTACCTTGAAAAAAAAAGAGAGAACAGGGCTGGAGAGATGGCTCAGCAGTTAAGTTGCTTGCCTGCAAAACCTAACAACCCAAGTTTGATTTCCCAGTACCCAAGTAAAGCCAGATGCACAAAGTGGCACATGCATCTGGAGTTCATTTGCAGTGGCTGGAGGCCCTGTGCACCCATTCTCTCTCTCTGTCTCTCTCTGCTTGCAAATATATAAAAGAAAATGCTAGTGTTGATTCAACTTCCAGAAGTGAGCTGAATCTTAAAAAACCAACAAACAATTGCTGGTGTGATGGTGCACGCCTTTATTCCCAGCACTCGGGAGGCAGAGGTAGGAGGATAGCCATGAGTTCAAGGCCAGCCTGAGACTACATAGTGAATTCCAGGTCACCCTGGACTAGAGTGAGACCCTACCTTGAAAAACCAAAAACAAACAAACAAACAAAAACAATAAAAACCCAAAACCCAAGTTACCATCTTCCCAGAGCGGCCCCCAACTTTAGGACAGAGCCTAGTCTTTGAGGTAATAATCTATAACCATAGACTCTGGCTCAAATCCCAAATCCATGCAAAGGCTGAGCTCAAACTCAGGCAAGCTGTAACATCTCTGTGAACCTGCTCACAGGGATGCTTGTGATCATTCAGGAAGGCATGAAAAGAACCTGGTCATCATGCCAGCTAGTTCTAACACAACACTACACTACCAATAAAAGTAGAGTTGGTTATAAAAATGACATAGGTCTTTGTTCTTGCAGTTTTCCAGAAAACAAATGCTTCATAATACAATCTATTAAAAGCTACCTTGTGTTGCATAAGAACAGTATTCAACATGGGTCTATTATACCAACGACCTTGACTTATTACCTCTTTGAAAAGCAATGACTTCTAATAAATCAGTTTCCCTCCTCTCTGCTATGTCAGAAAGCAGGAAGAATGCTGTACTGTGTGAGCCACAGGAAAGTCCTAGTCTACTAGGATCCTCATTTAAGTTGCACCTATACACTTAAACAGCAAAAAACTACACTTGCTAAATGCACTATTATTGTAGATCTCTTCATCTACATGGAATACCAACTTATCCATGAATTACATTTTTTTTGTTTGTTTTTCCAGGTAGGGTCTTACTTTACCCCAGGCTGACCTGGAATTCACTATGTAGTCTCAGAGTGGCCTCAAACAAACTCACAGCCGTCCTCCTACAAAACCAAAAAGAAAAAAAAAAAAAAAAAAAAAAAAAAACAAGCTGGGACTAGAAAGATTACTCAGTGGTTAAGGCACTTGCCTTCAAAGCCTAAGCATCAGGGTCCAATACCCCAGTAAAGCCAGATGTACAAAGTGGCACAGGCATCTGGCATTTGTTTGTGGTGGCTGGAGGCCCTGGTGTGCCAATTCTCTCTCTTCTTTTTTTAAAATTTAATTTGCAAGCAGAGAGAGAAGAGACAGAGGAAATGGGTGCATGAGGGCCTCAAGCCACTGCAAATGAATTCCATATGCACACACCACTTTGTGCATCTGGCTTTTTTTGGGTATGAGGAATTGAACCTGGGTCATTAGGCTTTGTAGGCAAGGGCATAAGCTGCTGAGCCATCTTTCCAGCTCCTCTCTGTCTTCTCTTTTTATAAATAAATAAATAAATAAAACACAACCCAGCATGGTGATGCATGTCTTAGATCCCAGAACTCAGGAGGCTGGGAGAAGAGGATCACTGTGAGTTAGAAGTCACTCTGAGACTACATAGTAAATTCAAGGTCAGCCTGGAATAGAGTGAGACCTTACCTGAAAAGCCAGAAATAATATTAAAATGTCTAGAAAGATCTAGAAACAGAAAAAAATTGAATTAACCTTCTGAAGAAAAGCCTCAAAATAGCTTTTTGGAGACATGAGCTCAAAGATTTGGAGGGGTGGGAAAAGGCAAAGAAAACAGATCTCTCTGCATGCTCTTCCGTTATCACTGTATCCAGATGTGAGCTCAAATCAAGCCTTTCACAGAATGCAGCAGGCAATAGTTTCCTTTGTGACAATAAGTTGAAATTCAATTTAATAATTATATTATGGGTATTGAAATGGCACCTGAGCTGTAATTCTGGCCTACTTATGAAACTATTCCAGGAAACAGTCAGGTGAAAAACCCACAAACATTCTGGTAACCATTCCAAATAATGATTTTTATATTTTTAAAACTGCTAAATCAGGAGTGGTAACTCATGCCTGTAATTGCAGCACTTGTGAATTAGAGGCAGAGGGATCAGGAGTTCAAGGGAATCCTCATCTACATAGTTAAGTTTGAGCTTGAGGCCTACATGGGCTACACGACTCCCTGTCTCTACTCCCATCCCAAAAGATGAAATTAATATACACACACAACACTTGATACATGAACATTCTTCCAACAAAATACAGGCAATTAACTTTACCTGCCACACAAGCTAAGGAACTCGGTTTGAATCCCCAACACCCAGGTGACTGCTGAGAAGGCCTGGGGCATGGTGGCCCACCTATGGGTCTAGCATAGCGCCGCGCGCGGGTCCAGAGGCAGAGACTGGATCCCTGGGGCACAGTGACGAGATAGATTAGTCGAATCTGCTAGCAAGCTCTGGGTTAAACTAAAAGACTGCTTCAGTAGATAAAATACAGTGATCAAAAAAGACATTTGAGGGCTGGAGAGATGGCTCAGTGGTTAAGGCGCTTGCCTTTAAAGCAGAAGGACTGAGTTCGATTGTCCAGTACCCACGTAAAGCCAGATGCACTGGGTGGCACATGAGTCTGCAGTTTGTTTGCAGTGGCTGGAGGACCTGGTGCATCCATTCTCTCTATATATATATAAAAAATAAAATAAAATAAAGACATTTGAGCAGGATGTGGTAGCACGCACCTTTAATCCCAGCACTCAGCACTCGGGAGGCAGAGGTAGGAAGACTGTTGTGAGTTGAGGCCAGCCGACTACATAGTAAATTCCAGGTTAGCTTCAGCCTAAGCTAGAGTGAGATCCTACCTCAAACAACAACAAAACCCTACATTTTCCTGTCATCTTAAAGTAAACAACGTGACAATGCAATGACAGAATTTAAAACTTTTTGTTGTTATCCTCTTCCTCCTTTTCCCTTTCTATGTGACCTACAGCAAGGTGCCAGAACTTTCTGGGCCTCAATTGTTTCATTTGTAAAATGCAAACTGCCTCCCTCATAAAGGGTTTATGAGGCTCTCACAAAATGTCAAACACTATGATGAGAAACTTTTACAAATGGAATTTTTTATGGTAGTACCAGAGGTAGAACACAGGGCCCAGAACATGCAGGCAAGTGCTCACACTGAGCCTCTTGTCCAACCCAGCATACAATCATTAATAAACTCAAAGGAATATAGCAGTAATTTTCCTTCAGAACTTGGTTCAAAGTTTACATGCAGCATTATACTTATTTTCAATTCTGGGATGGGATTTTCAAGAAAATTATATATAGCAGATTTAGGTCATAATGTTTTTAAAATATCTGAAGACCAAAACCATATGGATAAGAATTAATAACTGATCAGGAACTGTGTTAAAACCTCTGAATTAGTTAACTGAATAATTAAGAGAATTTCTTTGTCTTAAAAATTGAGTAATTAGAGCCGGGCATGGTGGCACACGCCTTTAATCCCAGCACTTGGGAGGCAGAGGTAGGAGGATTGCCTTGAGTTCAAGGCCACCCTGAGACTACATATGAATTCCAGGTCATCCTGGACTAGAGCGAGACCCTACCTCGAAAAAAAATTGAGTAATTAGGACTGGAGAGATGGCTCAGCGGCTGGAAAGCCAAAAGACCAGAGTTTGATTCCCCAATACCCACACAAAGCCTGATACACAGAGTGACATCTAAATCTAGAGTTGGTTTGCAGTGTCTGGAGGCCCTGGTACACCCAATATTCATTCAGTTAGTCGTTCTCTGTGTCCTTACAAATAAAGAAAATGTTTATTTAAAAAATCGAGTAATTATGCCAGGCTCATGCTTTTAATCCCAGCATTCAGGAGGCTGAAGTTGAAGGATCAATGTGAGTTCTAAGTCAGCCTGGGCTAGAGTGAAACCCTGCTTCAAAATGACAAGCTGGACCTGGTGGCACACGCCTTTAATCCCAGCACAGAGGCAGAAGGAAGGAAAGTTGTGAGTTAGAGGCCAGCCTGAGACTACATAGTAAATTCCAGGTTAGCCTGGGCTAGAGTGAGACCCTACCTAGAGAAACAACACACACACACACACACACACACACACACACACACACAATTGAGTAATTTGGGAAGGTGGGGAGACAGGCCTTATGGACTACAAATAGAAATGAGGTGAAATGATACAACTACCATGTAGATCACTCTAATGGCTTTGTGTTTTCTTCGGCTGTGTAGACAGCAAAGTCTGTTTCTCTAGTTCAGGCTGGCCTCACACACTCACCATCTTCCCTGCTTCAGCCTCCTCAGTGCTGAAATTACAATCATGGGCAATCACAGATGTCTACTCTCTAACAGGCTTGTGGAAAATAAATGTGTCTCAACATTAAAGTTGCATTTAAGGCCTTGTTTGTTAGGTAAGTGGTATACAACTGAACTAAACTCCCAGCCCCTTAAATTATTAAAAAAAAATATTGACTTCAACAACATGAGGACTACTCTGTGGAAGAAACACCTATGAAGGGGGAATGGGCATATAGCTCAGTAAGACTGTGATAGTCCAGCATGCACAAGGCCCTGGGATTGATTCTCAGCCCACACACACACACACACACACACACACACACACACACACACACACACAAATTATACCTACACTCTAAATCCAAATACAAGCCAAAACCACAAACAGCAACACAATCCCCTTGTAAAAATGCCAAGGAAATACTCACTGAAAGCAGAAAGTTTGTATTCCCAGGGGAGCAGCTACAATGGAGGAGGGGAACTACTTTGTCTCTGGAATGAACTTTCTTCCATTGAATTCCATCCCTTCCTCCTGCACCTGAGACAGAAATGCAGGTCCAGTGAACAAAGTCCAGGCAGTGTAGAGGTCAGATGTGGGTTTTTGTTTGTTTTTCTTTTTTGACAAGTTACAATTTAGAGTAATTTCTAGAAAACTGGCTCTCTTTCAAACCATTTCAAATGGAAACAGAGACAGCAACAGCAGCCCCATGCCCTCAATCGCCTCCCCCAAAGGCTCATCACTCAGAGAGGACGCGAAGATCAAAGGCTGCATTGACTGTAAGCATAAGGCACACATTAAAACTTGTCCCACCGCCAATGGAGGTCAAAACTTGCTCTGAGGCCAGGACCTATCATCGCAGGAATTACTGGACGACAGACAGGCCAAGGAGGCCCGGGCACCTTCTGCCAGGAGGAGGAGATGCTAAGTGCTGCTGGAGTCATTCATCGTACGCGCCTAAGTCCCCAGCTCTCCCCCTCTCTCCGGTAACAGAATCGGGCGATTCCCCAAGATGTCAACAGTGGACTCCCTCCAGGCCGCACCCACTCACCCGTCCCGGGAGCGGGCAGTGAAAGAGGATAGGCCCCAAGGGATCGGGGAGACAAAAGTCAGCCCAGGACAGGCCGGGGAGGGAGGATGAAGGGCAGAGCACCCGGCCCGGAAGGAGAGCAGGCCAGGGACGCCCGTCGCTCGCTCAGAGTGAAGTGTTCGGCGGGACGGGGACGGGACGGCGGGACGGCAGGGCGGAGGGGAGGAGAAGGGAAGTGGGGCGCCGGGGGAGCTAAGGACACGGCGGGGCGACGGGTGGAGCAGCGGGGTCTCGGGGATGGAATCCCGGCACGGCGGGGCGGGGCGGGGGTGGAGACCACCAAACTTCCCCGCGGCCCCGGAGCGCCGGTGCGGGGAGTGCGGGAGCCCCGCGCCCCGGGACCCGGGACCCCGCGCCCGCCCGCCCGCCCGCCCCCTCCCACGGAGGCCCGACCGGCAGGCAGAGGGCGCGGCGCGGCGCGGCCGGGGCTCTCACCTCTCCTCCGGGCCCGGGAGCGGCCGGGGCTGACGGGACCTCTGGCGCTCGGCCTCCTCTGCCTCCAGCTTCATGGAGCCATGTGCCTGGGTGGGGGCTCCGGAGAGAAGCAGGCCCGCGGCGGGCGGGCGAAGGAGGAAGCGGCGGGGCGGCGGCCGGGGAGGGCGAGAGGTATTCCCCGGGCGGCTGGACGATTGAGTCGAGCCGGGACGCGAGTCCTCCAGTATCCCAGCAGCCACCGGAGGCAGTGAGGTAATGGAGGAAGAATGTAGGGAGTCCTCCAATGGACCTTAGGCCCTCTAGCGAGCCATCGGCGACCATAGAGAGCCCAGCGCCGTGAGAGCTCCGCCCACTCCTGTCACGTGGCGTCAATCCACGTACCTTATTGGCTAGTGCCGATTAGGGGTTTGCCTATAAGAGGAGGCTTTTCCTGTGTGGGGCCATGTTCCAGGCAGTTAGTATAAAGAGGGGAAAGCCTGCCGCTGGCTAGAGTCCCGCGAGTGCCGGCCGGGGCGCGCGGGGCTACGAGGCTGGCGGTCGCTTGGCGTTCCGCGCCGCCCGGGCCGGCACCGCAGAGCACGCCGGAAGTTGTAGTCCACTAGCGGGGGCGGCCACTCGCCTGCGGCTGGGGAGCTCGGATCTTGCTGCCTCTCTCCCCACGCGCCCACGCTCACGTCGCTTGGTCCGCCAGCCTTCGAAAGCGACCTGAAAGGGGCATCTTAGATCCAGGCTAGATCCGCGGGGAGTGTGCCAGGCTGGATGCCAGGCGCTGGCACCTGCTCACTGGACAAGGGCAGGCTGACCCAATGGTGGGGGTGGTCTGGGCTGCAACACCTCACGCCAGGGGGTCCATTCAGCCACCTCCCGAAGCCCCAGCCAGAGTGGACCTCAGGCGGACGCCCACTGTACAGGATTGTTCCATGAGGCAAAGCACATTCTTAGCACTAACGGGACAAGAACCTCAAATTAAAAAAAGAAGAAATTCTTTAAAAAAAAAAAACACAGGAGTAGGGATGGAGAGACGGTCGGCTCAGTAGCTATAGGCACCTACTTGTAAAAGCTACCAGTTCAAGTTCGATTCCCCATCTGGAGTTCATTTACGGTGGGAGAAGGTCCAGGTGCCTCTTTGTCTCTCTCAAAAAAGTAAAATAACCAATTGTAAAAAACAACAGAACTGGGCTGGAGAGATAGCTCAGCGGTTAAGGCACTTGCCTCCAGTGCCTAAGGCCCTGGGCTCAGTACCCACATAAGCCAGACCCACAAGGTGGTGGCCCTGGTATCTCTCTCTTCTCTCTCTCTATCTCTCTGATTGAAAATTAATAAATATTTTAAAAAAAAACAGAACTGCCCCACTTTATTTTTTGGGTGTGTTCATGTGTGTGAGAGTGCAGGCCAGGTGGAGGCTGGACAACGTTCGGGTTCGTCCTTGTCGTTCCACCTGATTGGAGGCAAAGTTTCTTTGGATTTCGCTCTGCTGTTCTCTCAAGAGCTTCTGGGAAATTCTTCTGCCGCCTCCTCCTATCTTGCTATCAACCTGCTGGGATTACAGAAATCCACCACAGCTTCTAGTTTTCTTATGTAGGGTCTGGGGAGGATTAAACTCAGATGCTCAGACGAGTTGGAGAGGGCTTTATCTATGACCTGTCACCAGCCCACAAGCCCTATTTTCAAAGCAATGTTTTTAAGAACTGTGACTCAAGCACCCAGACTAGTGTTTTGCTTTTATATTGATGTACAAAGGTATCCTTAACATGTTTTTTCACAGAGCACCAAAGAAAAATCCAGGTTTAGTGGTTTACACCTTTAATCGCAACACTCAGGAGGCTCAGGTAAGAGAATAGACATGAGTTTCTAAGTTAGACCTGAGACTACAGAGTGAATTCCAGGATAATCTAGGCTAAAGTGAGATCCTACCTCAAAATAATAAAAGACAAGGACTGGAAAGATGGTTACACTTGCCTGCAAAGCCTGATGGCCTTGGTTCAGTTCCCTAAATACCTATGTAAAGTCAGATGTATAGGTAGGGTGGTGCATGCATCTAGGGTTCATTTAAGAGGGCCTGGCATGCCCATTCTCTCTCTCTTTCTTTGTCTCTTTTCTCTCTGTCTCAAGTAAATACAAATATAAAAACAGACTAAAGAAAAGTATCAAGTAAAAAATGTAAATACGTAATAGTGAAACTTTCCAGAAAAACCCTTTCTGCCCAAAAATAAGTAATGTACAAAGGCTTAATAAAATCTACTTCACAGGCTGTGGAGGAGCTCCTCTTAATCCCAGCACTCAGGAGACAGAGGTAGGATTGCCATGAGTTCAAGGCCATCCTGGGACTACGTAGTAAAATCCAGATCAGCCTGGGCTAGAGCTACTACCTCTAACTTTTAGCATAATTATCTGTAGGTAACAAGCCTGTGTCAATTGAGTGTTTGATGCCTTTTGGACCAAAGGTCTGGGATAGAACCGAGCAAAAGATGACAGAGGAAGGAAAGAAGAAACCTATGCTTCATGGATCAGGAAGTGAAATTTTAAGAACTGTCTTTATAATTCCTGTCACAAATTTATTGCTGTGGAGGCCGTATTTGCCAGTGTCTAGCCTTCTCTGCCTGAAAAACTACAAATTAGATGATTTTATGGCCTAGAGCCAGAGGCAGGAGGCAGAAAGCCAGACAAGGATTTTTTTTTTCTTCCTTTTGAATTAGAAGGGCAAATCCTGACTTAAAATAATCAAAATAAATTTCACATAGTGAAGGTCTTTCCAGCTGAATGTATTAAAATGTGACATCTGCAAGGAGGCCTGAGTCAGTTGCTCCCAGGGTGATCCTATACAGTCATCAAACTGCAGACAGGAAGTAAAGAGTGGAAGGAAGTTGGACTTGAAACAGTCCCAGATGAAATGAAAACAAACCTTTCTTTGAGCTGTTCAAAGGCATTTTATTGAGAAGTAGGTAATGTCCTCTTTCTTTTTCTTGTTTGTTTTAAAGGTAGGGTTTCTCAAAGGCATTTTGACTGAGAACTAACTAGGCACTGTTTTTTTTTATTGTGTTTTCGAGATTAGCAACTCTGTAGTCTCAGGGTAGACTCAAATGGTCGGTGATCCTCTTACCTGTTGTAGCCCAGGCTGGCTTGAAACACACTAAGCATCTTGAGCTGGAATTAAACTAAAGGCAATTCTCCTGCCTAAGCTTTTTTAATTGGGGTTAATTGGTGCACATCGCCACAACAGTTGTAATAAAAAAAAATTTTACCGGGCGTGGTGGCGCACGCCTTTAAAGAATTCCAGCACTCGGGAAGTAGAGGTAGGAGAATTGCTGTGAGTTCGAGGCCAGCCTGAGACTCCAGTGAATTCCAGATCAGCTTGGGATGGGATGTTATTATTTTGGGAGTATTCATATGCAACAAAAAAATGTGACTCTTAGCAAA
>PVHP010009017.1:28684-51644 GCA_004024765.1 Zapus hudsonius
TCCCCCCCCCCCGCCCCCAGGTAGGGTTCACACTCTAACTCAGGCTGACCTGGAATTCACTCTGTAGTCCCGCCTGGCCTCCTCTGCTGGGATTAAAGACCTGTGCAACCATGCCAGGCTAAATAAATATTTAAAAAAAAAAACACACACACACATAAAAGGGGCTGGAGAGATGGCTCAGCAGTTAAGGCACTTGCCTCCAGTGCCTAAGGACCCTGGTTCAATTCCCCAGTACCCACATATGCCAGACCCACAAGGTGGTGGCCCTGGTGTGCTTGCGCTCTCTCTCTCTCTCTCTCTCTCTCTCTCTCTCTCTCTCTCTGTATCTTTCTGCTTGAAAATGAATAAATAAAATATTTTTTTAAAAAAGGATTCATGTCCCTGTTCAGGTGCAAAATAAATAAACATAACTAATTAATGGGGTTTAATTCTAGGAATTGGTCACACAGACGTTACAAATCTAAAACCAAACAGAAACCCAACTAGGTAGACTTTGAATGAAGGGAGGAAACAAACCACCATGGGGAGGTACTGTTACCACTAGAGGGCGTGTGTGGTGGACAGGGGCAAATAGCAATGACCTTCCCTCTTCCCCTCGAGGCACCCACTGGGGAACTTCAAAGGAGTGGATGCCAGGGAGTCAGGATTGTAGCTGGGATTCTCACCCACATCCAGAGGCAAGTTAGGAACGCTGGGCTTGGCCTGAAAGTTTAGGTAAGGACACAGCGTCACAAGGTCTGACTGAGGTGAGCTTGCCTGTGTCCCTGGGAAAGGGCCAGACACACTTCCATCTGGACTCGGTGGAAACCTTAGAAGTTCTGGGCTTTCTCCCAATAACGCTGAAAGCCATCGCTGTCCCTGGACTGTCTGGCAGCTTGTGGCTTACAGAGCTTCTGAGCTTCTGGCTCTGAAAGCTGCAGCTATGGAGACACAGCAGGGCGGGGAAAAGCCTGGGGCACCTTTGCTTTCCTTCTTGGCCCTCTCTGAAATCAGTGGGCCGGGGGCCAAGAGCAGAGGTCTGACAGCAGTGGCAGAGACTCTAGGACATGGAGGCTGTTTCTCAGAGAGGTGGAGCCAGCTGAGCTTTCTGCTGGAAGAAACTCCTATGCAAACATAAAGAGCCGGTGTGGTGGCTCACACCTTTAATCCCAGCCTCTGGGAGGCCCAGGCAGGAGTTCAAAGCCACCCTGAGACTACATAGTGAATTTCAGATCAGCTTGGGATGGGATGTTATTATTTTGGGAGTATTCAAATGCAAACCCCCAAACCTGAGCTCTTGTCTATTTGACTTAAAGAATTAAAATGAGACTGAGAAGGATAATTATTAAATTATATTTATTCAGGGCTGGAGAGATGGCTCGGCGGTTAGGGCACTTGCCTCCAGTGCCTAAGGCCCTGGGGTTCAATTCCCCAGGACCCACATAAGCCAGACCCACAAGGTGGTGGTCCTGGAGCTCTCTCTCTCTCTCTCTCTCTCTCTCTCTCTCTCTCTCTCTCTCTCTCGCTCTCTCTCTCTCTCTGCTTGAAAATGAATAAATAAAATATTTTTAAAAAACACCTCCACCAAAACAAAAGAACAAGACCCACATAAGCCAGACCCACAAGGTGGTGGCCCTGCTGCTCTCTTTCTGTCTCTGTCTCTCTCTTGAAAAATGAATAAGTAAAATATTTGGGCTGGAGAGTTGGCTCAGCGGTTAAGGCACTTGCCTCCAGTGCCTAAGGCCCCGGGTTCAATTCCCCAGGACCCACATAAGCCAAACCCACAAGGTGGTGGTCCTGGTGCGCGCTCTCTCTCTCTCTCTCTCTCTCTCTCTCTCTCTCTCTCTCTCTCTCATATCTCATATCTCTCTGCTTAAAAATGAATAAAAAAAAATAAAAATAAAAAACACCTCCACCAAAACAAAAGAAAAAAATTATATTTATTCAGAAGTCAAGCTGGGCGTGGTGGCGCACACCTTTAATCCCAGCACTTGGGAGGCAGAGGTAGGAGGATCACCGTGAGTTCAAGGCCACCCTGAGACTACATAGTGAATTCCAGGTCAGCCTGGGCTAGAGTGAGACCCTACCTCGAAAAATCAAAAAAAAAAAAAGAAGTCAGAAGGGGGAAGGGAGAGTTCTTGGACCAAGGAAGGGGGAATAGGTGTACCCACGTGGCCTAAGGGCCTAGAGGAAAACAAAAATACCATTTCCCACCCTAAGCTAAGCAGTCAGGGTGGGAAGGACAAAACTACTAGTGGTGTAAACCAGCTGCTGAGGGATCCAAAGCCTTGAGAGCAGCCAGGCTTTTTATTTTGAGTCTGGGGCTGAATCTAGAAAAATCCAACACACCTGGGTACAGCATCCATCCAGAAGGGGCTGGGCTTGAACTCCACACGTATCTGAGTCCAGAATAGCTGTGTCTGTTTATACTCCACTGGGCAGACAGGAATTAAGACTAATATCTTCCGTAGGCCTTTCTGTATAACTGCGTCTTCCTAATGCTTTTTATCTCCCTCTCAAGCCTGGGCTAGAGTGAGAGACCCTACCTCAAAAAACTAAAAAGGACAAAGAGTCTGGGGACATAGCTCAGTGGCAGAAACCCTTGCTTTGCCTGTGAGGGGCACGTGATCTCCAGCACTTCCATAGAACAGGACCTGTACACCCAGAGGGAGGAAGAAGATGGGAGAAAGTACAAAGCACACTGATGTCTACAGCTGGGGCTCGGAAGTAAGTGATCACTTGAATAGTTATTCCTGAACAGGCACTGGCCATAGCAACCCTCAAAGCTAAGGGGGAGAGCTGGGTGTGCGGGTGCTCCCTTTAATCCCAGCACTCAGGAGGCTGATGGGCAGGTGGATTGCTGTCTGTTCAAGGTCAGCCTGGAACTACAGAGTGAGTTCAAGGTCAACTTGGGCTAGAGTGAGACCGACCCTGCCTTGAAAAAGAAAAGAACAGAAAATGCCTACAGTTCTTAAATGCTGATATTCAGGTTGATGTGCTTTCATCACCTTTAATCTAAGAGACCTTAAATTCTTAGTGAAAGGCTGGAGAGATGGCTAAGGCGCTTGCCTGCAAAGTCTAATAACCACCCCATCTGAGTTTGTATCGAATGGACTCCAAAGAAGTGACGACACAGATAGAGAGGTTTCTTAACAAATACCACCTGCTTTATTCAGATTTATCCACGTGGGGGGGGGAGGTGAGGGAGTGGAGTAAAAAACAAGGCAACCCCTTAGTACGTAGTCTGATTTTAAAAAATCACCAACAAGGGGGTTAAAAAAACTCGATAGCCGGGCGTGGTGGCTCACGCCTTTAATCCCAGCACTCGGGAGGCAGAGGTAGGAGGATTGCCGTGAGTTCAAGGCCAACCTGAGACTACAGAGTGAATTCCAGGTCAGCCTGGGCTAGAGCGAGACCCTACCTCGAAAAACCAAAAAAAAAAAAAAAACAAAACAAAACAAAAAAAAAAACTCGATAAAAGCTTGTAAGGAAAATCAGTTAGACCTATGATCCCATCATAGAGTAATTTTCCCTTCCCTCCCACCCTGCAGAGGGCAGTCACCACCTCCACCATGTGTGTCCAGAGCCAAGCAGGAAAAAAAAGAGACTGGCTTGTGGCCAGGCTAGAATTTTAAATCCTGCTGGAGGGGGGCAAGGCCCCAACTAGGGAGGAGCTTGGCAAGGGGGAGTGGGGTCATCCTGGGCCGGCCTGGTCCTGCCTGGTGGGTCTGGTTTTAGTCTCTCTCCCACAGGGGCACACAGCATCTGGGGTTCAGCTGCAGTGGCTGGAGGCCCTGGAGTGCCCATTCTCTGTCTCTGTCTTGCTATTTATTATCTTTTTTTTTTTTTTTTTTTTTTTTTTTAAGTAGGGTCTCTCTGTATCTCAGGCTGACCTGGAATTCAATACGTAATCTTAGGCTGGCCTCGAACTCAAACTCAAGAGCAATTCTCCTACCTGTGCCTCCCGAGTGCTGGGATTAAAGGAGTGCTCCACCACACCTGGCTTTCTGTCTCAGTCTTTCAAAAAAAGAAAAGAAGTTCTTAGTGAAGTCAAGTGTGGTGGCCCTGGCCTGTGATCCCAGCACTCAGGAGGTGGGAGGCACGAGTATCAGAAATTCAAGTGACACTGAGGTTGAGGGTAGCCTGCACATCATGAGCTCCAGGCTATTTATTTGAGAGAGAGAGGGAGAAAGAGGCAGAGAGAATGGGCATGCCAGGGCTGCTTACAGCCACTGCAAACAAACTCCAGATATATGCTCCACCTTGTGCATCTGGCTTTCTGTGGGCACTGGGTAATTGAACTCGGGTCCTTCTGCTTTGCAGTCCAATACCTTAACCGCTAAGCCATCTTCTACAGCCTGAGCTCCAGCCTTTAAAAAAAAGAAAAAAAGAAACCTAGCCAGGTGTGGTGGCGCACGCCTTTAATCCCAGCACTCAGGAGGCAGAGGTAGGAGGATCGCCATGAGTTCAAGGCCACCCTGAGACTACATAGTGATTTCCAGGTCAGCCTGGGCTAGAGTGAGACCCTACCTCGAAAGACAAAAAAAAAAAAAAAAAAAAAAAAAAAAAAAAAAAAAAAAAAAAAAAAAAAAAAAACCCTGGTACCCCTGGGGAGGCGATGGGTGTGGGAACTTGGTGGAGATTATGCATTGATGCCTACACCCAGGGACAAGGAGCTGGTGGCCCAGACCAAGGCACTCAGCCAAGCATGGCTGGATTCTCTCTCTTTTGCACCACTCGAAGTTTGCGCCATTTACAGAGGCACTACTTTATAAAACCAGTAAAGTAACAGAAAATTTAGCCAAAGTCGCAAAACCAATCACATTTCCACCACACGCCTCTCCTATACACACATTCTCCCAATACATACATTGGATTAAAAAACACTTTTTTTTTTAACCTGGGTGTGGTGGCAAATGCCTTTAATCTCAGCTCTGGAGAGGCAGAGGTATGAGTTTGAGGACATCCACCCTGAGACTACATAGTGAATTCCAGGTCAGCCTGGACTAGAGTAAGACCTTACCTTGAAAAACCAAATAATAATAATATAATAAATAAATAAATAAATAAATATTTTGGGGGAGTTTTTCAAGGTAAGGTCTTGCTCTAACCCAGACTGACCTGGCATTCACTACGTAGTTTCAGGGTGGCCTTGAACTCACAGTGATCCTTCTGCCTCTGCCTCCTGAGCATTGGGATTAAAGGCATGTGCCACCACACCTGGCTATTTCCAGAAATTTTTAAACATTTATTTGGTGTGTGAGAGAGTATGGCATGCATGTGGAGGTCAGAAGACAATTTTCTGGGGGGTCCTCACCTTCCTCCTCATTTTGAAGCCGTCTCTTGGTATCTGTTGTTCTCAGCTCCATTTGAAAGCTCCCAGGATACTCTCCCGGGTTTCCTTTCTTGCCATGAGTGAATTAGGGCTGTAGAAGCTTCTTCTGGTTTTTATGTGTGGTCTGCAGATGCAAGTTCATGTAATCAAGGGTTTCACAGCACACACTTTATCCACCGAATCACCTCCTCGGCACTATTTCCAGAAAAGCTGAGTGTAGTGGTACACCCCTTTGATCCCAGCACTCGGGAGGCAGAGGTAGGAGGATCACCTAGACTTCCGGGCCACTACAAAGCAGGTCAAGGAGGCTGTGCTCCACCATGCCCATGAGGCAGGAAGGAGGACCAGGAGTTCAAGGTCATCTTTGACTACATGGCAAATTTGAGGCTAGCCCAGGCTACATGAAGCCCTGTCTCAACATGCCCTCCCCACAACAGAAGATCACAAAGCAGATCTAAAGCGACAGACATGAGGGTCTGAGGAGATGGCCCTGGACAGGTTCCCCAGAGTCAGCAGAGCCAGGTGCTGTGGCATCCAGAATCCCAGGGCACTCCACGTGAGGTGGGGAAGGAAGGAAGGATCCACACCTGAGCTGCTTCTCTGCTGACCTCCATGTGTGTGGAGGCATGTAAGTGCCAGCACTCACAGTCACATCATACACATACACACAAGAAGTAATACACAACAGACATGGGATTGCATCATTCCTTTACAGTAAAGCATGTGTTACATACATCTGAATTTACATACTGTGTTATACAGTGTCGAAGTTGCCTTCTTTACATACTGGGAGTACAAGTGCTCTTTATTTTCCTTGTTTTACAGACTTCTATTATTTAACATTTTTGCTTGCAAAGCCTGATGACCTGGGATCAATTCCCCAGTACCCACATACAGCCCAATGCACAAAGAGGAACATACATCTGGAATTCATTTACAGGGGCAGAGGCCCTGGCATGCCCATATTCATTTTCAATAATAATAATAATAATAATAATCCAGGCATGTTGCCTTTAATCCCAACACTCAGGAGACAGATATAGGAAGATCTCTGTGAGTTTGAGGCCAGCCTGGGCTAAATTGAGACCATAAAAACAAAGAAAAAAGACAGAACATAACAGAATGAAAACCCAGGAAGCTCTGTCTGAAAGACAGAGCGCATGTATCTTGAGTTATAAATACAGAAGAAGCATATCAACAGTCCCGTGCTTTTATGAATAAACCCACATTGATTCGTGGAGGGGGAGAGAAGGTGGAAGGGGAATGTCTAGTGGGGAAGTTTCAAGAGTGGGGAAGAGAGGCAAAAGGAGGAGGGGTACTTCATTTAAAAGTGACATTTTCTCCTTGCGCTGGGGCGGTGGGCAGTGGTGGTAATGTGATGTATGGCTAGGCTGGCAAGGTGGCTGGGATCCTCTTCTTCCACCACATTCACCTGCTCTATCGGTCTATGTAGCTAACCCTTGACAGCTGGGAAACGTGGGCTAATTTGAGAAACGGCGAAATGGAGAGAAGTTGGAAACGATGTCTCATGAGACAGGGCAGAAGCTGCAGCAGATCTCCTGCTGGGAGGAACTGTGCTGTAGCTACAGACTGGAGAATTTGGGAGCCGAAATTGTGAAAATGTGGTTTGAAGCAGAATCATAGCATGAAAGAGAGAATGACACCCAAGCAGGAGCCACCGAGAAAGGCAGCCATTTGCTATTGTGCTGGGTGACAAGGAAGGAAAGACCCACTGTGGCTCCTAATTCTGGAGCCAATCAAGGATACCCTCCCAGGTCAGATGCCCGGTGGGATAGGTCTGGCAATCCACGGATGCACAGAAATGGGAAATATGGATGTCTCTGCGCCTCTCTAGGTCTCCCAGTAAAAAAGAAACTGAGGCAAGATCCAGCACCCTACAAATCTCAACTGTTTGGGGGAAAGGAGGTCTGAGACCTTTCCCTGGTGGGGGGATATGTCAATATGTCACCTGACTCACACTGAGGGTCCAAAAATGATAGTGAGCCCAACATGGGCTGCTCCTGGAAAAGGAGTCGGTTGGAGCAGAGGAGGAGTAGGACTAGGACCCTGACCACTCATGTGACTTTGGTGTCAAACCACCTGGTGTGAGGCGGTAGGTACTGGTGGGCCAGGGAGAGAATGTTCCTTGCTACAATATCTTCAAGCTCTGTTTTTAAAAATGTGCTGCTGCAAAGGGCTTGGCCACTGGCCAGATGAGAGAGCAGCCAGATAGCATCTGTGAGTTTGTCTCAGGGCATGACAATACTCATGTGATGTGATACCATCCATGGTCTATCTCACAGCCAAGGCGGGCATGCCTATCAGTTATAGACAAGCCCACTTACATGAAAAGAAACTTACTAGTAAAATATTGGGTCAGTCATCAAACTGAAGGGACAACAGGACAGCACTCATTGGGAAAGTCGTCCCATCACCTCAGCTGAAGGGTCACATTTCCCATGAGATGTTTACTGGGTCAGCCTCACCAGTTGCTGGGCAGAATGGGTGGGAAGTGAGGCAGGACAGAAAGACAGGGGAGAATTATGGGATATGGGAAGGGAATGGAGCACCTTACCGTGGAGTCTGGCTGAATCTTCTTGCCATTTGGGAAACCAGAACGGCCAAACTAGTAACTAGACTTGTTGTAGATATTGCTTATACAGAGAGATTATTTCTTTCATATGTAGATATTTTATATCAAAATACCAACGAGGCCAGGAGTGAGTAGTGGCACACACCTTTATCCCAGCACTCTCGGGAGGCAGAGGTAGGAGGATCACCATGAGTGCAAGGCTAGTTTGGGACTAGAGTGAGTTCTAAGTCAGCCTGAGATAAAATGAGGCCCTGCCTCAAACAAAACAACAACAAAAAGAAGTGAAATAGTAATGAATTTAGACTTGAGTCTCACCTTGGATTTATTCTCTGATGTCCTTTCATCTAACCTGAAGAACACTTAACTCAGGGAGGCCTAGTGAAGGAAAAACACCCTCCACACTTGCATCCTGAAGTGTCTTCATTTCTCCCTCTTTTTTTTTTTAAACTGTTGTTGAATTTACTACAGGACGCTGACTGTCAAGTGCTGTATGAGATTTGTAACTTGTAACTAGGTAATGTGATGCAGGCAAAGTTAGGTAAGAAGGAATGCCTGTGGATCCTATAGGCAAGGTTCAAAGAGCCTCATGTGCCTTCTCTGAGCATTAGCCAGGCCACAAGTCAGCTAGGCATGTGGCATTCTCCGCTAACAGGCCTTGGGACCCCAACTTCACAGCTAAGTGAAGATGGGCTGAACAGGCTGACACTGTATACACAGAGGAGATAGTGTTGGCCCATCCATCTTTTCCCTTCATGGTGATATAAAAACAATATGGGGCTGGAGAAATGGCTCAGCAGTTAAGACGCTTGCCTGCAAAGCCTAATGACCAGGGTTCAATTCTCTGTGACCCATGTAAAGCTAGATGTACAAAGTGAGACATGCTTCTGGAGTTCATGTCCAGCAGCTGGAGGCCCTGGCATGCCTATTCTCTCTCTCTCTCTCTCTCTTTCTTCTCTGCTTGCAAATAAAAATTTTAAAAAATAATAACAACAATCAAACAATCACAATGAAAGACTCCTGGATCTCATGGAGCCCCTGGCTTGTCATCGTGATTTTACTAGTAATCCCCTTTGGCCCCTGCTTTTTCAGATGCCTCTCTGAATTCTTTCAAGAGCCATTATGAGCCTTCATTTCACAACTGGTAACTGAATCCTTTAAGACCGGAGGTTATCACACCCTGAAAGATCTGGACTCCCTCCACTCACCAGACTTCATGAACACCTCCCTCTAGAGACCTTCAGCCTCTCTCCAGCAGGAAGTAGCCCCTCCCCATAGTCTCTGCCTCCTTTCCAGCCTCAATTCTTTTTACCCTTTCAGAGTCCAGATATGAAGGGTTAAATTTTCTTTAACCCTGAAAGAAAAATAGACCCTTCCAGGTCATGAACCACCAGGCCCTGGGAAGCCATAACCTGCCCCTAAACCAACTTGCCAATGTTTTCCAACTACAAAGGACTTTCTGAGGCATCTTGCCCCAGAAATAAACTCTCTGAACCACACCATCCTACCTGACTTCTGAGAAGAATCGTAATCGTTCCTGACCCTGACTCTCACCTGCTTTTGTAGTTTGTGCCCTCATAAGCCCTGCTTCTCCCTATACTCAGAGAGGCTTGTGCCCCTGCTGTTTATCTGTACCTGAAGAAACAGTCTCTAGCTGTTGGAGTTTGAGTCCGGAGTTTCTTCTGTATTTTCTTACGGTCAAAGTGCAAAGGATGCTGATGGGTTGCTAGTGGTTCTAAAGGCCTTCTCCATGACAAATATTTAGTGTGGAAATGGAGTCACTTATTACCAGGGGGTCACAATAAACCTATTTTGTATACCATTTCTTTTCTTACTTCAGTAACATCTGTAGTCTTGCTACCTACAATGTCTCATCAGAGTGATGACAAGGCAGTAGGGCCCAGCCCTGTGCCCAGTGTCTCCAGTGAAGACTCCTTTAGATATGGCTCAATATAAAGTCAAGAGGTCCATAGGGCTGGTTGCCTGTGCCCAGATAGGGCACACCTGGCATTGTCCCATAGGTGCCCAGGTGGCCGTGAACATGCCAGTGAAGAGGCCAGAGTGGGCCCACACTGCATCTGAAGTGCACATCATGAAGACCACTCGGGGATCGGGTGGTCATCAAAGTGTTGGTGAAGGGGCTGGGGTCTATATGATTACATCTGAAGTGCACATTATGAAAACCACTTGGGCATCAGGTAGCCATCAAAGTATTGGTGAAGGGGCTGGAGTAGGCCCACGTGATTACATCTGAAGTGAACATCATAAAGATGGACGGACTCTTGGATGTCAAGTGACCACCAAAGTGTTGCTGAAAGCACTAGAGCAGGCCCACATCATTGCATCTGCAGAGAACATCAACAGTCATGCATCAGGGGGCCATTAAAGTGTGGGTGAAAGGGCTGGAGTAGAACCATATCATCTCATCTGAAGTGGACATATTGAAGAAGGCTGACCACTCAAACATCAGGTGGCCATGAAAGTGCTGGTGAAGGGGCCAGAACAGGACCACATGATTAAGAAAGAAGGTCTCAGAAAAAATATATATATACAAGAGCTAAAACATCATCTCTCTGATACAAAAATATCAAACAGAAGATATCGCCTATCTGATCATGGAAGCAGCTGGTGGAGAAAACCTACTACAGAGCATTGATGAAGAGGATGAAGCCTGGACACTATTTAAACAAATTCTTGGAGCCTTAAGTTACTGTCACGACTGAGGCATAGTTCACAGGGACCTAAAACCATGGTCAATAACAATGGCAATATAAAAATGATTGACTTGTGCAGGGGGCACCAAAGGCATGCAAGGTAAGAACTTCACAAGTTCTGTGACACTTACCAATATAGTTCCTCTGAACTATTTCTCCATCAATTGTGTGACATCCTCAAAGCAGACATATGGAGCATGGGCATCCTGCTGTATTTATGCTTATGGACACACTCCCATTTGCAGAAACCAGCTTATGGGAGCTTGAGGAACAGATTGTGCAATTCAGGTATGACATGTCCTATTACTGTTCAAAAGTTACAGAACATGACCAGCTTCTTATTAACCACCAACCTGTGGGTCAGGCCCTCGGGGCACCCTTAGCTTTGCCAAGGAGAGGAGGGTTCAACAAGTCATTGCAATGAAACGGCCACCAGGTGCCCTATTTATCCTGGCAGTCATGACAGATATATGGGTTGACCCCGAAAACATCTGGGATCCTTTACTGCAAAGGAAATATAATGAGACCATGGCCATTCTCTCCATATTTCAAAGTCAATCACAAGACCAAGTTGGACCAGGATGCTGGACAATCCAGTGAATCCAGAAGTGACATTGTTCCCCTCTACTGAAAATCCTTCCATGTTATCTGGGCCCCTTATGAGTCCTTCAGAGCTTCACTACATCCTTTGCATGAGATCGGCTACCGAGCACGAGCAGCAGTCAGGGCAAACGGACAGCACAAGCCACCATGTCATCCATCCCTTCTCCTCCCTCCTCCTCCTGGAAAAGGAATCCACTCTTGGCACAATTCTCCAAGACTGATGATCCTGAATTCTATTTTTTCAGTATCAGTGGAAAGAACTCAGCACTTTATCAGAAGGGAACGCTCTCCATACAGAGCTTTTCCAGGCGCTGGAAGCAATGGCCAAGGAGGACAGCTAACAGTGCGTGTGGTGAGGCTCTGATACTGCCTCTGTGCAAGAAGATACCCCTCCTATTTAAGAACAGAGTTGTCCCAAGAACACCAGGGGCCACATCAAGAGTCAAAACCACGGATAGCAGGGCCAGACATTTCTGCATGGCACTTTATCTTTGCTTTCCCTAATATTCTTTCAATGTACCGGTCATAACTGCATTTAGAGGGTACAGTGCAATGGGCAGTGATATTTGGACAATTCAGGATGTCAAGTCCTGCCTATGAACACGTCTCACACCTCAGAAGACAAGACAAATCCCACTGCGTATTGATATGGGGAACCTCAAAAGGTTGAAGTAGAAGCAGAGAGTTTACTTATCAGAGGAGAGGAGGAGGGGGGAGAAGTCCTGAAAGGAGGGCCAAGCAGTTAGGGGAGGGAGCAAGGGAGACAGAAAGAGGACAGGTGATAGGGAGGAAGCTTTGAGACAAGAGAACCCAACTTGGAGAGCTATTGCATAGCAGGTGATCACAGTCACCTGCATAATTCCCATCACTAAGAGTCCCTTTCACATCTCTTTGCATTTTAAGTGGCCACCCAGAGGACGCTCCACACCACTGTGACCAGGACACAAAGAAAGGAAGGAGGGAGCAACAATAAGTAAGGTCAGGCTGCTGTGTGCTTACCAGGCCCAAGATGGCTCCAGCCAGGAGGGAGGTGGCAAATGGTGATGGACTTTCCATGGGGCGTCCACATAACAAGGACTTCAGTGAGCAGAGAGTCCCTGCAGAGGGTGGAATCTGAGAGCAAGTTCAAAGATGAGGGAGACAGAGCCATTCAGCCCCTCAGAGGACTGGAGATGACCATTGGGGCATTCTCCAATACACATCTTCTAGCTTTGCTATGGGTAGCAGACAGTGTTCCTTACTGGGTGTCCTAATGAATTTTGGAATAAAACTGACTTCATGAGCCATGAACCAGGGTTTCTGTCAGGCATCTTCCTTGCGTAGAATTGGGCTGGCAAGTACCATTTCAGCATTGGGTTGACATGGAAGTTCAGGGAGGTCATCTAAAAGCCTGACGAAAAGTGACTTCAAACACCTATGGGTTCCTGTTCCAAATACTAGGCAGATGCCAATACCAGGCACAGGAATGAGGGTTGGAAGGTGAGTCTCAGGGAGGTCTCAGAGCTAGGTTGTTGAAGGGTAGCTGGATCCTGGGTCACAAGCCTCTTGGCATCTCACATTCCTCCCACAGAATCATATAGGTTTGTCATGTGCCTGGATCACATCGAGTCTCGTGTCACTAGTGGTCTGAGGTCATCACACCTCTGGCCACAATATAGCTTAATGAAGAGTACCTGAGATTCCCACTGTCTTTGTGGTCCCAGGGAGAAAAATCACCATGTGATTTATCAGCCACTACTGCCCCTCCTTATGTGGAGAAGGGACAGGGTAAGGAATGGGTGTGCATGTTTAAGACAAACTTGTAAGTACAGATGCTCACACACAGAAGCTCACCCATCCTCCCTCGCCAACATTCGCCTATACTCACATTTACACAAATATATGTACATAAAATTAGTGATTTTTTAATGTTTTTAAAAAAATATTTTATTTATTCATTGTCAAGCAGAGAAAGAGAGAGAGAGAGAGAGAGAGAGAGAGAGAGAGAGAGAGAGAGAGCACACACCAGGGCCACCACTGGCTTATGTGGGTCCTGGGGAATTGAACCTGGGGCCTTAGGCACTGGAGGCAAGTGCCTTAACCGCTGAGCCATCTCTCCAGCCCAAAATTAGTGACTTTTTGAACACCCCAACATGCCCAAAACCATCAAGAGGAGAAGGCCAAGCCAACTTGAAGCCTCACATGAGGAAGATGACATGGACACAGACCAGCCTGAAGCAGAGAATATAGAGCTTGCATCAGAGTTCAAATTAAGTGGCAAATTCCGCAAGTATCCTACAGACTCCACAGACCTTCATCCAGGCATAGGCCACAAAGGGGACATTGAGATTAACACCCTATCAATGCTTAACCAGGAGCATCCTACAAAATTCCACTCTGCCACAGCAAGCCTGATATTCATGTGCTATTTGATCCCTGGTCTATGGGAAACGTTGTCTGCAGTTGGTGTCCCAGAGAGGTCATTTCTAGCTGCACCAGTCCAAACAAAGGATGGTTGGCAAATGAAAGGGCTACACTCAGGCTGGATGGAATCAAGGAGAGACTCATCACATCACTAGAGATGTGTCTGCTATCCTAGGCCATTGTTGTACTCTACTGACTGGAATAGCAATCGGCTTTTCAGATAAGATACGAAGTGGCTCTGAACAAATTGAACCAGAGATTCAAGACATTGATGGTTGACACAAAGAGCCCGAAACCCAGCTAAACCTTTATCAACCAAGTGCCACAGTAGATTGGAATAATTCCCAACCATGGGTCGGAAGTCTGCTGACAGGCCTACTGTCAACTAAATTCGAGTCACCAGGGAAAGAACTGATGGACCAGATTCGAATAGTTGCGTCATATGCCCAGATGACAACATATATCGTAATCAAACAATACCTCAACCTCGACCGATGTATGGACGGAACGATAGCTTTGCCACAAGTAGCGAGTGAAATACCTCTTTCTAAGTACTGAGAAGGAGCTTAAAAAGGCGCTTGGAAATTGGTTCGAATTCATTGGAGCCATCCGTCCAGTGACTCAATGAAACTAGCCCCAAGGACCTTTCCCAACCTGGCATCCACAGCACTGTACTGGAGCAAATGAGAAAGTGCAACAATGACAGCATTCAAGGCACCGGTGGTTATACGACCAGGCTCCTCTCTAACTAAACCACTCCTCAGGAGAGCCAAAGAGTGTAGGGTTGTCAGAACAGAAATGGGGGAGGGGCATGAAATGAGCCCAAATGTTAGGGCAATACTCAAGTTAGTAGGAATAACTGGATTTTCACTTGATAAGTGAACAAATCCTATAAAAATAAAATAAAATAAAATAAGTGATTTTTTAAGTCAGTTTAAGCATGAGTGAGTCTAGAGGATCCATGGTAGTTTTTCTGTGAAAGGATGCTCTGGCCGGGCATGGTGGTGCACGCCTTTAATCCCAGCACTTGGGAGGCAGAGGTAGGAGGATCACTGTGAGTTCAAGGCCACCCTGAGACTACATAGTGAATTCCAGGTCAGCCTGGACTGGAGGGAGACCCTACCTCGAAAAACTAAAAAAAAAAAGGATGCTTTGATATCATCTGGGATCTCCACAGCAGGGAAAGAGTGAGGAACAGGGATGCACACACCCAGACCTTGTGCTCCTGGACACACACACTCTCTTGCTGAAAGATGTTTCTGATAGACAGTACCAAGATATTAAAGACCAATGACCTGGTCATCATGTGACAGTTTCAGGCAAGCTCCATAGACCCTCTCCCCTTGAGTGGGAGGGGTCTAGCTAGAGCTCAAACCTAGGTGCTAAAACTGATTGGTCAGGTATGAGCCAACCAGCTGTCTCTCTGCTCACCTGGGACAGGGAATACTCACTGAGCAGATAATTTTGTCTCTTCTTCCCTCACATGGTCTAGCAGAAGGACATAGGTAACGGTCCCTCTCCCAGGTGTTCACCCTGCACTCGTGGCTGGAGATCTCTGTAACTCCTCATTTTCCTTTAAATAAAGTCTCCCGCTATACCTTAGCCTCTGGCTGGTCTATAATTTTAATTCTTTGACTTTATAGACAAGGATTCAGGTACTCCTTAAATTTTGAGATACATTGGAATTTTGCTGGGTATTATCTAAATTCTAATCCCCAGCTCAGCCCATTACATAATTGGTAAGAAGAAAAAAATTCCAAAGGATCTTTTTGTAACTTCTTGTTATAACTTTTTGGGAACAGAAAGAAAAAAAAATCCTTCTCCAAATCCAGCCCCCTGTGGCTGGGGACAATGGACAGCTGACTGTCGCTCTGGCTTCCCCCCAGGGGGTACTGAAAGCCTTTTATCTGAGCTGAAAAGAACAGCTAAACAAATTCTATTCTGCCTTTTTACAAACACCTGGGGGACCCTTATGCTGCTGGTCTCCACCACCTCCCACATGGTGGAGGTTTCCCCACCACAGACAGGTACGAGAGTCATTTTCAGTCCTCAGGTCTATCTCTTTTTAAACTTTGAGAGAATGAACATCTTTCTCTTCTGATAAAACCAGGCTGATCTTTGGCCCTTGGGCTCCCAGGTGAGGGGCCCTGGGACAAAGGGTGTGGAAAACCCTAACCCTAACCCTGCAAAAATCCCAGTCCTGAAAATGCACGCCATTGACCGCTGCCTGGTCGGTGGTTCAACAGGTGACCATCAACATGGGACAAGACGGTGGTTCTGGGGTGGGACACAAAGGACACTGGAGTGACCTTAGACATCCCGGCACTATGCTCTGCATTCACTGGCTGCTGTAAGGTAGGGAGCCGCAGGCTAAGGTGCCCAGGGACACAAGCCTCTGCAGGTGCCTGTGGATCATAACTTCTCCAACTAGCGCAGGCTATATAGGCTGATGGCACCCAGCACCTTGGGATTTTTGCTCAGGCTCTCCCCAGTCAAACTCAAGGCCACATGGCTGATAGGAAACTCCAGCAGGGTGGAGATCTGGGTTCTAATATGTCGGAGCCACCCTAAGCCCTCCTGAGCAAGACCCTCCCCCACAGCCAAGGCAAACTGTGTGGGTGGCCACCATGTGACCTCAGATTTCAAAACAGTCCCTGACCCCGGTCTTCTGAGGCAGCTGCAGGCACTGAGGACAGCATGGTCACTCCCCAACACTCTTCTTGAGTACCACAGCTGCTGTGAGCTCCTGGGCAGGACCTGGTACTGGAGGGATTATAGCTAAAAGGCGATTTGGGCTGGGACCCGAGCATAACTAAAACGGACAGACGGCTGCAGACACCCAATGCTAGCTGGATGGAACACTGGGTAGTGTGCTTGGACATCTCCATATAATCTAACCTGGTGATGCCCACGTGAATTTAAGGAAAATATCGCAGTCACATGGATTTCCCTGTACAAGACATCTGATTAGCAAATTCATTCCTTAAGGCAATTTCTAGTCAGATTTTACAGAGCTGAGGCAGGGGGATCACAGATATGTTTGCTGGGTTAATAAAAAAAATTCTCCCTTCTGGGTTATTCACACATGCAGGAACTATGAAAGGAGAACAGCCGAGAACATTACCGTCAAAGCCGGAAAGTAAAGCCAGGCACATGCCTTTAATCCCGACTGGGAATGCAGAGGTAGGAGGATTGCTGTGAGTTTGAGGTCTGTCTGGTCTAGAATGAGAACCTCCCTACCTCCAACAACAAAAACGGAAAGTGAACAGACAAGTTTTTGGTTGTTTCCTTTTAAAACAGGGTCTCTACTCCAGGCTGGCCTGGGACTTCCTATATATCTAAGGAAGATCTTGACATTCTGATCCTTCTTCCTCTACCTCCCAAATGCTGGGTTTACAGGCAAATGCCACCACACACTGTTAATGTTACGCTAGGAATGGAACCTTGGACCTCGTGCAAGCTAGACAAATACTTTATCAACTCAGGTACATCCGCAGCCCCTAACTACCCTTTAAAAAATATTTATTTGCAAAGAGAGAGAGAATGGTGTGCCAGTGTCTAGTCACTGCAAACAAACTCCAGATGCATGTGTCACTGTGCATCTGGCATTATGTGGGTACTGAGGAATTGAACCTGCTGCTGAGCCATCTCTCCACCCCCCCCCCCCTTTGTTTTTCTCCCTGGAGCTGGAGATTAAACCCAGGTCACTCTGCCTGCCTTGCTAGGCAAGCACTCACTACTGAGCCAAACCCAACCTCTGGCACATGCTCAAACCGAAAGAGAGAGACAAGATGAGACAGAAACTGTCTAACAGTTCTGTGTGCGTAAACTAGATAACCCAAGGCCCGCAGAGATGTTGGGAGAGGGAGCTGGCAGTACGGAGCCCTGCTGGGGGTGAGGGCTTGTATCCCGTGACAACCATGTGCAGGAGACAATGACAGAACTCCAATGCTGGGGAAGCAGCTTGTGAAGAAAGCAGCCATCTTTCCAGCACTGGTGGTATCTTCAGACCATTTCCTCAGATTTGCAATGAGACTGGATCACTTTGCACAGCGAGGCTTCTGAAGACCTCGAAGCATCCCCACCAAAGTCCTCAGTGAGAGTACTTCCATGCAGCCCATTGGTAAGCAGGGATCTCTAGAGTCTAGGAGAAGGTGAGCAACACATCCAGTGCTATAGCCTATGGCTTAACAGGACTGGCAAAACCAGCTCCTATCTCTGCCACTGGTGTTCCTTCAGTCCGTGAAACTTCAGAAAGTGACACTCACAAAGGGGGCGCCTGAGGCTTTTAGAGAAGAAACTGAAAATGGGCCTAATTGATCTGTACCTGAGACACCTGGAATTTTTCTATTTGAATGGGTGTGACAGACGGTGTAGTGATGTTCATTGCTGTCAGGTACAGACAACATTTTTGTTTGCTGTTTTGAGACAGGGTCATATTCTGTAGTTCAGGCTGGCCTTGAACTCAAGGCAATACTCCTGCCTCAATTCCCTAATGCTGGGATTACAGGTGTGAGCCAACATACCTGCCTTTTTTTTCTTTTCTTACTACTTAGTAGAATTTCTTACATTTTAATTTGCATGTGTTCCTGTGTGTATGAGTGGGGATGCAGGCGGAGGGCAGAGGGTAACCTTCCAGTAGGTCCTCTGACTGTCCACTTCATTTGAGGCAGGGTTTCTTGCTCTGGACTCTCACTCTGCTCTTTGCTGCACTTGCTGTGAGCTTCTGAGAATTTTCCTGCCTCTGCCTCCCATCTGACTGTCAGTGGGATTTAAAAAGACCTCCACAGCTTCTGGGTTTTGACATGGGATCTAGGGATCAAACTCAGGTACTCCAACTTAAGTGCTGGGCACTTTATCCATTCAAGTATTTCCCCAGCCTATTTATTACAATTTTATTCATGCATATAATGGATATTGGACCATGTTCATCCTGTATTAGTGGCTTATTTCCTTCCCACTGAACCCTTTCTTCTTTCCAACTTGTATCCATACCTTACTTCATGTTTATGTGTGTGTTTTATGACACACAGGCTTTAATTAGGGATACTTGTATATGTGTGTGTTGGGGGCTATTTACTTGAGTACGGACAGATTACTAGTGGCTACAGCATTGAAGAAGATTACTTCTCCCCCATCAACCATTCCTGCCAACAGCTCCTCACTCAGAAAGGTATGGGCAACAGAACCTCCTCCCCCATCCATGGTAGAGAGTTGACAGGCCCAATTCTCTTTTTTGTTTGTTTGTTTGGTTTTTCCAGATAGGGTCTCACTCTAGCCCAGACTAACTTAGAGTTCACCATATAGTCTCAGGGTGGCCTTGAAAACACAGCGATCCTCCTGCCTTGGCATCCCCAGTGCTGAGATTAAAAGCCCAATTTGTGCAGGTATCATGCTGGCAACAACAGCTGCTTGCTGTGAGGTCATGACTGCCATGCTGGGTCCAGAAGAGAGCATTTCATAACACTCCGCCCCATCTTCCAGCTCTTCCATTCTTCCCAGCCACTCTCTTGTCATGCTCCCTGAGCCTTGGAGAGAGTGCTAGAAATGTCCTGGTTAGGGCCGAGCATGGAAGAGAAAGCGGGTGGTTACCTCCATAACAGTCCTGTCACTGTTACACCAGCAGCATGTCTTGTAGCTCAGGGTCCACAGCTGGGGAAGGCTGTGGATGACTGTCCCCTCCAGCAGCCTGCATTGCCCCTTCTGGTATCAGGAAGCTAGCCAGCAGGGAGGAAGCTTCCAGCTCAGATCCAGCTTCAGTTCTCCATGTCCTGCAACCGAAATGCATGGCATCTTGAGCGGCGAAGACTGACCATTTAGTTCTGTTGGGCAATCCAGAGAAACGGCCATAGCCCGCACTGACTCATAACTCGTAGGGAGAACCCCACACCTGACATGGGGATTTCTGTTTAGTCGCCTATGGATTCTGGGAATGGCATTATCCACCTGTGCAGGGTACACCTCTACTCAAACAAAAAGCTTAGCTTACAAAATAATAGGCTTCCATATGGCTTTTTCATAATGTCTAGTTTTAGTTAACCCTCCCATCCTTCCCTTCCAGCTCTGTTTGCTTTTTTCCCCAGAGGTAGGGCCTTACTCTAGCCTAGGCTGTCCTGGAACTCACTCTGTAGTCCAAGGCTGGTCTCAAACTCAGCAATCCTACCTCTACCTCCTGAGTGCTGGGATTAAAGGCATGGCCCATTATGCCCAGTTTATAGATTTTGTTATGGAAGCTTTCTAGAAGATATTTTTTAACTTTTTATTGATAGCCTCCATACATATAGATAATATAGCATGATCCTCTTCCACACAACTCTTTTTTTTTTTTTTTTTTTTGAGGTAGGGTCTCACTCTAGCCCAGGCTGATCTGGAATTCATTATGTAGTTTCAGGGTGGCCTTGAACTCATGGTGACCCTCCTACCTCTGCCTCCTGAGTGCTGGGATTAAAGGTGGAGGGGGGGCATCATGCTCGGTTTACAACTCTATTTTTTTCCTCCTTTGTCCTCCCCTCCACTGAATTCTCTTCTTTCCTGCCTTCTATTTTGTTTCTCTTCATTTTTTTTTTTTTTTGGTTTTTCGAGGTAGGGTCTCGCTCTAGCCCAGGCTGACCTGGAATCACTCTGTAGTCTCAGGCTAGATTCAAACTCATGGCAGTCCTCCTACCTCTGCCTCACAAGTGCTGAGACTAAAGGTGTGCACCACCATATCCTGCTCTGCCTTCTATTTTGTTATCAAGAAGATAACTTTTTTCTGTTGTTTTCTGTTTTTTGTTTTTTGAGGTAGGATCTCACACTAGCCCAGGCTGACCTGGAATTCACTCTGTAGTCTCAGGCCGGCCTTGAACTCATGGCCGGCCATCCTCCTACCTCTGCCTCCCAAGTGCTGGGATTAAAGGCGTGGGCCACCACACCTGGCTTGTTTGTTTTTTTGAGGTAGGGTCTCACTCTAGTTCAGGCTGACGTGGAATTCCCTATGGAGTCTCAGGCTGGCGTTAAAATCACAGCAATCCTTGTACCTCTGCCTCTCGAATGCTGAGTTTAAAGGTATGTGACACCATGTCTAGCAACTATGTTTATTTCTGAGAGCACAGTACTTGAACACAGCACACTGTGGTGGGGTGCAGTCCACTGCCTACTCTACCCTGGGACTTTCTCATCATCAAGGGGCATAATGTGTAGTTTTGAGGCCTCCCTGACCAATGAGTCACAGGGCAGTATCCCACACCTGGCACGGAGATTTTTGTTTATTCACCTATGGTTTCGGGGGACAGCAAGGTATCTCCATTCGAACTTTTTTAAAAAAATTTTTTGGCTTTTTGAGTTAGTGTCTCTAGCTCTCTCTGACCTGGCATTATCTCTGTAGTCTCTGGGTGGCCTGGAAGTCATGGCAATTCTCTTACCTTTGCTTCAAAGGCATGTGCCACCACACCTGGCCTGTTTTTGTTTTTGAGACATGTTATTACTATATAGTCCAGCTCATCTTAAACTCATGATCCTCCTGCCTCTGATTTCCCAGCACAGGAATACAGACATGTGCCTATGCCTGGCTGGGCAGTGATTGTAACTTGTGAGGGAGAAGGCTGTGGAGGTTTGATTCAGGTGTCTTCCATAAACTTAATGTGTTCTGAATGCTCGATCACCAGCTGATGGCAGTTTGGGAGGAGTGTTGTTTGGGGGTGGGCTATGGGGGTTCTAGCGGGCTTCCCCTTGCCAGTGTTTGGCACACCTTCCTGCTGCTGTTTGCAATGCTGTGGCAGAGGTGATGTCCACCCTCTGTTCATGCCATCATTTTCCCTGCCATCATGGAGCTTCCCCTCAAGTCTGTAAGCCTAATAAACCCATTCCTCCCATCTTCAGCTACCTTTTGGTCGGGTTCTTTGTGCAACAACGAGAAAGCTGGAGAGAATCACGAGTTCAAGGCGAACCTCAGCCACACAGCTAGTTTAAACAATAGTCTGATCTACTACTGATGGCACCCTGTCTCCAAAAATAAACAAATCCCCTCCAAAAGCATTCTGCCAGGCATGCATGGCAGGACGTGGCTATCATCCCAGCACTCGGAGTCAGATGTAGGAGTGTGAAGAGAGCCTGAGCTACACAGCATGAAACAAACAATTAAAAAATTGCAGTTTACAAGCTGGACGTGGTGGCGCATGCCTTTAATCCCAGCACTCGGGAGGCAGAGGTTGGAGGATCGCTGTGAGTTCGAGGCCACCCTGAGACTACAGAGTGAATTCCAGGTTAGCCTGGGCTAGAGCGAGACCCTACCTCGAAAAACCAAAAAAAAAAAAAAAAAGCAATTTACAATAGTATGAATAAAGGACCACGGAGGAATGTCAATAGTCTCCAAGGAAGACACATGCTTGTTAAAAAGCTGAATACACAGAATTCCCACAGGAGCCAGCAATCCCAACCCAAGGCAGGGAAACCAGGCACTTAAGCAGATGCATGTGTTCATGGCAGCATTACTTACATCGGCCAAAATGTGGAAAGAAACCAATTATCCATCAACCTATTCAGAGGTGTCCAGACTTTGCACACTTCGAAAGGATTTATCCACAAATGAGCTAGCTTGGTTGTATCCACAGTTACCCTGGGACACAGTGGCCCAATGGTCACAGGTTGAACATGCCTATGAATGGATAGAAATAGTGATATAAGCCAGGTTTGGAGCTGCGTGCCTTTAAACCCAGCACTTGGGAGGCAAAGGTAGGAGGATTGCTGAGACTACATAGTGAACTCCAGGTCGACCTGAGCTAGAGCGAGACCCTACCTTGAAAAACTGAAAATAAAAATAAGTAAATCAAAATAAAACAAAATAAAATAAAAAATAAACTTTACACAAAGGGGAGGGGCTGAAGATAGGTTAGTAATTAAAGGCACTTGCTTTCAAAGCCTTCTGGTCTGGAGCTGATTCGCCAGTACCCACATAAAGCCAGGTGTACAAAATGGTGTGTGCACCTGGTGTTTGCCTTTTTCTTTGCTCATGAGTAAATAAAAAATATTTAAAGAAAGGGAGAAATAGCTGGCTGGCAACTGCATGCTAGAGCAACCTGGAGAGCCTTTGACAGCTCAGGTCAGCATACACCTGCAGCTGTCACTCGCCTTTCCTATAATGCACCAGGACCTGGGCTGGAAGCCTGTCACCTGAGGCAAGTGTGCTGTTGGCTTCCTTGGGAGGGGGCACACAGGGTTATACCCTTGGTTAGAGCTTTCCCATGAATAAAATTTCTTCTTGCAGCAAAAAGAAAGAAAAAGAAGTAGCTGGCTTGTTTCGGAGGAACTTTTCAAACACAGAGATGTTTGAAAGAGGCCTTCACTAGCATTCCGGAAGCA
>PVHP010009018.1:0-51423 GCA_004024765.1 Zapus hudsonius
CAGAAAGAACCCAAACAAAAGTGGCTTGTAGAGGAATGGGTTTATTTGGCTTACGGACTCGAGGGGAGACTCCATTCTGGCAGGGAAAACGATGGCATGAGCAGAGGGCTGGACATCACCTCTGCCACAAGGACTGCAAACAGCGGCAGGAAGGTGTGCCAAACACTGGCAAGGGGAAGCTGGCTTATAACCCCATAAGCCTGCCCCCGACAACACAGCTTCATCGAGGTTGTAAAACCCAAACTGCCATCAGCTGAGGATCTATCTATCAGAACACATTCAATTGTTTGTGGGGGACACCTGGATCAAACCATGACAACACACAAACCATATATTACACAAACACACATCACATACTGCACACATCATACATTACACACAGATACCTCATATACTACACACACATCATATACTACACACATATCATATACTACATGCATATATCATATACTACACACAAATAAAAGAAAAAGAAAACATCATAAGCTACAGAAGGACCGTGTCTGAAAATTATGAATGAATTTAATTTACTTTAGAGCCAAAAGTGAACTTACAGAGTTCTAGGTCTTTAATGTTTTGGAATAGGAAGAAATTAAATCAATAAGGAGATCATTAAGGAATATCATGATTTGCTCATAAAATACACCAATGAGAGTAAGAGCTTCTGCCAAAGGGAACAAAGTTTTATATGATGGTTTGGATGTGAAAATCATCTTCAGCAATTATCTCAGCCAGCATATTTCCTAACTCATAAGCTTGACCCAAGGAACATTTAATAAAATAGAAATATGTAAACTATTGTGAACCTTTATGTCACAATCACAATAAATATAAGTGAATTCAACTCACTAGTTTAAAGTCTGACATTCTTGGATTTTATTTAATAATTCAATTTTAAAGTATTACTTGAAAGAAAATGCATGATATACAAGAAATGTAATAATGAAAGCAATTCTAATATTAGCAAAAAAGAGTGTGAATTAATACATCAATTATGTTAAAGAATAAGAAAACACAATGACCACCTCTAGCAAGAAGAATGAAAGTCATAAATGTGTAACTTTTGCCATGAACTAATAATAAGTAATGAAATTAACAAAGTTACAAAGAGAAATGTGGCAAATTCAAGTCTTAATTGGAGGTATTAAATACATAGTTATCAATACTGTGACTAATTTATAAATATAAATAAGAAACCCTACTTATATGTATAAATCTATGTGCTCATGTATTTCTCTACTCTATTTCTGTGTTGTTTCTTCTTTCTAGCACCCAATGGATATTATAATTTCTATTCAATAATATGAACATTTTTCAAATCAATGACCAACTACTATGTCATCCTGGTGCTGACAATATTTGAAGAAATCTACACATATGGAATATATTTCATGACCTTAGTAGGATTCAATTTTTAACATAAAAAAACTATTTTAAATTTCAGAAGTAGCAAAAGAAAATATTTCTAAATAACATTTTCCCAGAAGTATATGAAAGTAAAATTAGACAATAACATTACCAATTATGAAATAGTAAAATTAAAACATTACTGTGTATAGGGAAGGTGATATTCAGGGGTGAATTCATAAATTAACATTCTCTAAACCACTGAAAGCTGAAAATAAGCACTTTAGTAAACCAGTTATCCCAAAAAAAAGATCAAAATTGGTTCTTTCACAATATCAATATGGGAAAATACCAAGATAAAAACGTCAGTAATTAAAAAAAACTATAAATGTAAAAAAATTGAAATATCATAAAGGTAATAGTTTGATTAGCTTTGTGGCAATCAATATGACAATTTAGATGAAAACATAATTTTCTAGAAAATTTAGAAAACAAAGCTTAATCAAGGGAAAAGTAAAAGTCTAAATATACAATCAGTATGTTTACTGTATACAGATTCCATGTGTTTGTCATATGTGAAGAATAAGTGTACTTAATTCTATTATTCAATAGTAGCGAAATCTAGAAGAAAAAATAGAAGAAAAGTTATTCTTCACAGCCACAAAACCATATGATATCTGGGAATTCATAAGAAGAAGTCCCAAAGTTTACTTATAAACATTTTAACTGTTACTATGGTCATAAAGATCTAGCCTCCATTTTCTATGCTTATGACCTCTTTTTGGAAATAAGATCTAAAATACTCTTAATAGAGACTTAGTACAACTCAAATAAAGTTGTTTCCATAGAATTTGATGAGCTGATATAAAACCTGCTTTGAAAAGTAAAGGGTCAAATTTGCAATAAAATATTTTAAAGAATGGAAATGTGCAATGTGAATGACTCGCCAAACTAGATGTGAGGATTCAGTTACAATAAAAGGAAAGTAATATTGTCACAGGGATGAAAAGTCACCATAAGGCAAGTCTGGCAAAGCTAGTGTCTGTTTTGATAGTAGAAACAGAGTGGGTATTGTTGTTTGCATTGGGCCCACACGACCAAGGGTTTATGTTTTCACCCATAGATTTAGTCCAATGAAGTGGTTTCTACCAGGAAACGTGCAACCTCAGCTTCTAAGATTTTCTGTAGTTGAAGAAGACACTTGAAAGAATTGGTAGCTGATGACCATGGGCCAGCAACACCCATGGAGCTAGCATAAAGAAATGTTGAAGGGGAATCCGAATAGTGCTGACACATCCACTACATGACAGAGGACATGCAGGGGGAAGAGCCGAAGCAACGCCCACAGGGTGTGTCTAAGAAAGGATGTGTCCACAGGGACCATCAGCCCAGTAACTATGAGCATCATGGGCGAGTAATAAGATAACTCACAGAAAGCAGTGAGGGAGAAATAATGGACCCTATATCTGCATTAGGAAAACTATTTAGAAAATGACTTTGATTCCTTATTAATACATAGAAACTTTGTGTGTACAAGTCATGTGTTGATAGGAGTGTTTCCCTCCTCCCTGAACCCTGTCCACTGAGGGCCCTCCTCAGTGGGATTGCTAGTGTGCTCCATGAGATTGAGGGCTATGAGTTGTGCACACAGCAGACAGTTACTGGAGGGGGGGGGCAATGTCTCTGGATATTCCCCCCACTGTGGCTCTTACACTCTTTCTGTCCCTCTTCCACAAAGTTCCCTGAGCCATGGTGGGTGAGTTTTAAGTCTGTTTAGTGTTGAGCTCTTAGCAGCCTCTTCTGGATTTCTGCTTTGGAACAGTCCAGACATCCTCAGTGTCTGCCTCCATTACCCTGGTGCAGGTTGTCAGGCTCGCTGTGGGAGCAGCACTCTTGCTCATTTTGACATTTCCTCTGTGGTTTCACCTGGTCCCTAGCTGATGTGTGAGGGGTGGTTCATCTCTTGCCAGGGAGTCAGCTATCATCTCTGGTCTTGTTGGTAGAGATGGATTGACCACGGTACTCGCTGCCTTCTGAAAAATAAAAGCAGATTCTTCACTGGAGAGTGTGAACAGCATAGGTTAAATGCAACAAGTATTGTTACTTTGGCACAATTGTAATGGTGTAGCCTCTCTTTAGGCTCCTGGTTATTGGACCCATCCCCCCAAATAATAATAAAATAAATAAAAATTTTGAAAAAAATAAGAATAACTTTGACATCACTTTATCTCGATTAATCAACATTTGAGGAAGTTAAAGAATTAAATAACAAAATTAAGTTATAAAATGGATAAATAAAAATTATAGAAATGATCATAGAATAGATTTATGATATCAAATGTAATATAGAAGTAAGCACTTATATAAGTTTATTGAAATAATTTTTAATTCATTTGTATAAAGAAAAATGCTTTCAGAATGGAAAAAGTTCCTAAAATATTAAAGAAGTTAGAAATTTAAAGGTGTTCTATGTTGAGCTGAATATATTTCATTGTCATCTTCACAAATATTAGATATGTCTTGAAAACTTTAGAATAGAGGAAAAAACTGAGGTGCTTTTCAAAAGTCGTGGCACATGGGAGAAGACGCTGACTGCTTTTCTTGGGCTTTCATAGGACATACAGCCATGAAGGTGGCGACTGCTTTCAACTGGCCTCATCTCGACATCCATTACTGTCTTCCTCCCACAACTAGAGCATTCCTCCCTGATCAGTCACCATTTCTATACAGAAAAATTATACAAAGTGCCAAAAAGAAAAAAAAAACCCAAGTTTGAGGCCATTATCTGATTCTTAGAAAACAAAGAGATGGTTAATACATATCTGGTGAGACCCAGGTAGAGGCCTTGACACAAGTAATCCTTCAAAACCTGTAAACTAGTGGAGCCATGAAACAGGAATGCATGAAAGTGAATCAACACCATTGTATTTCGTCTTGTCTTCTTATCACAATCGCTTCCAAATATTTCTCAAATACCTACAACTTGCTATTCCCCCTCCCACTATAAATGGCTCTGGGACAGCTCACATGCATTTAGAGCTGCAGCATGCAGCATCATGCAATTCACCCACATGTCTGGCTGCATAATTATGCCCACGTGTGTGAATCTAAGTAGGAAAAATATCTTAACTCAGAATCACAATTCAACATTACCTAGATTGCTCAGATAATTTTAAGAAAAAAAAACCCTGATTTACCCAGTTAATTTCCTAAATGCTTTCTTACTCATTGTATTTTTAGGCTTGGATTATTACTGAACAAAATTGATTACCAAATACCACAATGAAGCACCTAGTGGCAGCGTCCTTCCACAAATGAAGGGACTGTCAGGGACTCTCCCGACCATGGCCTTGTTTACCCGGCTGATAGACCTGTGGAATTGTGTTCTTTTTTTTTTTTTTTTTTTTTTTTTGTCTCTTGCCTCCTCAAGTGCAGAAGCAAGTATGGCATTTTTCATCTGGGCACAATGCCAGCTCCTCTTCCAGCTTCTTCTGAAAACGCTAGCTGTTTCTAAAACACTGCCTCTTGGTGGGACTCAGAAGTCAAGTCTATAGGGGTCCTTCCCTGCAGGACACCAGTACAAGCTCCTTCATCCTGCCCTTTGCAGACTAAGGCTGTGGATCTTGTCAGCCTCATGATCTGCTCCAAATTGTCTTAAGGATGTCATTTTCCAGAGAGCACAAGGCGCTTGCGTGCTGTTACTTATTTGGCAAGAAGGCTGTAAGCACATTTTGCCTGTCAAGCATATGTATGTTCAAGAAGGTGTGCCCCCTGCTCATCTATGTTCCTGCTGTAAATCTGCTTTCTGGCCTCGGAGCTGATCTCATCGGGGGAAGCGCAGAGCAGCACTGCCAGACAGTTATATAGAGAGTGTAACCCTGCGTGGCGTCTTGGCCTTTTCTTTTGGAGAATCAGGGCATAAGAACTACCTCAGCAGATTTAAATAGACACTTACTGAAATCAACAAGATCTTCCTTTGCAAGCTGTCCAGAAATTGCTCAGTTGAAATATTTAAAGAAGAGTATTTCATTTGGCCCAGTATGAATCACTGTATGAATTGGCCTCTTTCTTCCTACTTGATATCTCAAAAAAAAGAGAGAGAAGAAAGAGAGAGAGAGAGAGAAAGAAAGAGAGTGAAAGAAGAGAATTTTCTTCTAAAACGGAAGCATGATACTGTCAGCTTGGTGTGGGTCCTCCCTCTTCAAAGTACCATCTGGCCCTGACATCTTTTTTAGGATGACAAGTCGGTCCCCAGAGATGAGGATGCTGGGGTCTGCAGGACTACAGGTTAGACTCCTTTATACTTTATGTCTGGCTTTTAACTGTTCCAATTTGGATAAGTTAGAATTTGGTTTCCCAGAATTGCTCTTCTTGATGCTAGTGTGTTATTGTTGACTTAGGAGATATTTGCACATGGGGTGGAATGTACCCTGGGGGGTTTGTCGAAGTTCACATGCACTGTCTTGGTCTTCTGACTCACCTTGTGACGTGGAACAGATGTGGAACCACAGCCAATGTCACTTCCACAGGATCTCCTCTCTCAGCCCCTGGCTCCCCAGCCATGCATGTGGGCGACTCAAGCTAGCTCAAGTGCAAGCTACCTGAGCAAGGACACACAAGTGACAGTCCCCAAGTGTCCTGGCCCCACCCTCTGCTTCCTGCTTATCATTACTCTCCAGCTGTCTGGCTGTGGCTGTCATGCCCAGAGCCACAAGCCGGAGCAACAACCTTGTACACATGGCTCAACCACCTCCCAAATTACATAGAATTAACTCAGCCCTCTCTTGTTTTAATCTTCATATAGGCACAAAATGTATTTTGATTCCAGTCCCAACTCATCAGTCTCTTTTGCTCCACTGTCAATATCCCTTCCAGAAAACCCCTTCCTCCTCCAGCCAATACCTCATCTCTTTTGATGTCTTTATTTTATTTTGTCTTCCTTCATCATTCATGACCAAATAGACTGAATATTGTGTAGGTAATGAGTTTACTCTCGCAATGGCTACCATGCGTCCTGAATACTGTACTGCAAAGCACTCCTCCTCATCCTTTTTTAAAAAAAATTTATTTATTCATTTTCAAGCAGAGAGATATGGAGAGGGAGAGAGAGAAAGAGAGAGAGAGAGAGAGAGAGAGAGAGAGAGAGAGGGCACCAGGGCCACCACCTTGTGGGTCTGGCGTATGTGGGTCCTGGGGAATTGAACCAGGGGCCTTAGGCATTAGAGGCAAGTGCCTTAACCGCTGAGCCATCTCTCCATCCCTCCTCCTCATCCTTGACTGCTTATATTCTTTCCGTCACCCCTCCTGCTATGTTCCATGAGCCTAGGCTGGTGAGGCAGATGTTCAGTTAATACTGACCATTGAACTATTGATTTATATTAACCAGCATGCTTCCCTCTTTCTGCCCAGTTTAGAACAAACAAAACATGGTGGAAACAGCTTCCCTCGTTGCCCATCCCAGCAAAATCACCAGGAATACAAAGACTCTTCTCTTTCCTATTCAGTGGATGAGTATGTGACTTTTTTTTCCTTCGATGGGAAGATGGTATGATTTTAATTCTTAAGTATCCATGTCCCTCCTGCACTCTTGTGCTTCTGGTTAAGTAGAAACAGTAACTATCTGTCCCTTGGTGAATAAAATGCCAAACCACACACGACACCCACTTTGCACTTCCTATTAAAATTTTACAGGTCAAAAATCCAAAACCCACTTAATAAAAATTGTTCTTCATCACAAGTGACAGGAAAGAACAGGTCAATCTATGGAATAATGGTGCAGTAATTAGAAACTTTGTAGTTGATAAAGTGTGACTGCTAATCAATGTTTGGCTAATTAATCAATATTTTAATCATTAGACCTTTTAAATTTGTTTTAATGAGCATTTCCTCTAATTCCCCTGATTCCGTTGCTTCCAATGGTTCTTTTATCACTGTTAAAGAACAAAGCAAGGATTTGTCTGTTCGGTGTCCAGCGTCTCTAAAGACTTTGTAGAGTAATAAAACGTCATGTACATAGAGATAGCTAAGAATGGCCAGATTAGATGATTAAACAAGAAAGGTATAAAGTCACCACATTATCATGGAACATTTGCTTAATGTTAGGAAGTTATGATTTAGAACATCACATTAAAACCATCATAAACTTTCTGTTCTCTAAGGGTGTTTGGAAATTTGTGTTCCTTTCTCACTGTTAGGCTTGAGCAGTGTTCATGAAGTCATGTATATTTCAGGCTCAACCTTTCTCTCCACAGACTCTTCCCTTCCACAGGCACACACTATTTCATCCTCTTTCCCCTGGAATCCTACCCTGGTTCTTATTTGCCATTTATACTCTTTTCATTTCTGTTATTCACCGCCCCTTCATTTATAGTTTTCAGTCTGCCCCAAATACTTCCACAAAATTGTCATGTGAGGTTCATGAGAACAATGATGAGTACAAGGACAGTGTACATTATTATTTTTTTCTTTTTTTGAAATAAAAAATAGAGATGTAAGGCTTGAAAGGTTCAAAGTTTTGTCAGTAAGACAAGTAGTCTAAACCAGAACCACATCCCCTAAGTACTGTTTTTAAATAATTGACTTGGAAATTTGACTTAAGCAGAAGGGTGTTTTTTTTAACAAGCTTGAAAGAAAAATATTTCATTTCCCTGTAGTTATTTTGTGCCAGCAAGCATTTCCCATAGTATTCTTTCTAAATTTATTACACTGAAAGTAAAGATACAAGTTCATATCTATAGCAAGAAATACGTTTGTTCTTGGAGAAATGTCTCTGAAACATTGCAGCAGCTAAGCTGGACACCTGTGAGAATTAGGGGTTATGGTGCCCCAGTTTTCCTAAGTAACACTGTCCAGCATGCTCGCACATGACAGTACCTGACATGAAAGAGAGAAATCACTGCGGCTGAACAGGTCCCAGAGAGTCGAGAAAAATAAGTATTAAATAGAGTACTATCCTAAAGTATGATGATGAAGGCACGCTCACACGAAAACTCTACTTGTTATCCTGACTATTCTGGAAACTCAGAACACTTTGTAAATTACCGAAGTCATTGATGGAAAATGACTTTAAAGTTTTGTTATTAAATGCAATTGTCTTGTTCTAGAACTTTGGTTATGCACCTGCGGTAGTCAGTAGGGTCCCTGCAGCATTCATAGCCCCTTATGTAGGGCAGAAAAGACATGGACTTCATTTGGAAAGGGAGTTCAAAACAACTAAGTGATTTTTTTTTCTATCTTCCCTCACCTTTGGTAACCTTTGTGTCCCAAGTGTGTGTCCTCAAAGAGACAGTTTATTTGGCAAAGGTATAGGGTGTTTGACATTTCCATGTACAATGCCTTTCTTTTCAATCACATAAAGTAACCTTGCCTTCTGTAGTGTGCAAAGAACATACCACTCTACTCATGTATGGATATAACAAAGGCAGAGAGCCCAGTCGTCTGTGGCTACATTACTTAGTGTCTTTGTAGGCTATAGTTTATGTAGGACCACAGTGTACAAGAACTACCAATATTCTCCTCTTTTTTATTAATTTTTAAAAATTATTTATTGTTAATAATTAGATACATTATATGAACAAAACTTGTGGTGGTACCCCCATTTTCCTTCTCCTTGTTCCCAACCCACTGGGGGCCCTCCTCAGTAGGATTGCTGGACCAGACCATGGAGTGCCTTATGATTGTACAAGAGGTAGCCAGTTTTTCCTTTGTGAGTTGTTACTGAGAGGGGCAATGTCTCTAGATATTCTCCACATCATGGCTCTTACATTCTTTCCACCCCCTCTTCCGCTAAGTTCCCTTAGTCATGGTGGGTGAGTTTTAAGTCTGCTTTACTGTTGAGGTTTCTCCACTTTTTTTCAGTTACAAATTTCAGTTCTCTTCCACTTTGCTTCCCATTGCACAACATTCAACCCATACATTACAAGAAGAGAAATCATAAAAAATAGTTATAAAATGCTTAATGTTATATCTGGGCTTTTTATGCTTTTCAGGTAAGGAATTAAATACTATGTGGGGAGAAAATCACATAGTTACATCTTTGGGATAAATTTTCATTTGTGTTAACTAAAAAAAGGAAAAAAAAGCTAAGTTTAAAAGGGAAGGTTTGAAATTCATATGTAATTGTGATGATTTTAGTCCTAACATGTGGAACCTCATATTAACTACTTAGCATTATATTTTGGCAGTCATTGACAGAGTGAGATCCCCTGACATAAAAAGCCAAGAATACTGGAGGCAAGCCATTAAGATCCAACACCATCAGACAGCAACAGATTTTGGGTTTCAAGGGGGTCAAAAGTAACGCCACTGCTCCCAACCTGAGATCAGAACCAATTTACAGAGAATGATACAGGAGGCAGACAGTTAGAGATCAAAATGTCAGCTTTATTACTGATAAAAGCAATAGTGAAGGACATAGCCTAGATAAGTCCTAATAGGACTGTGAAGGCTCCTCTGAATTGAAGTCACCCCCTTTCCCATTACCGCCAAACAGACAACAAACAGACCACAGTGGTGGGAGCAGACCACCCATCCAGCTTTATCCCCTGGCTGACAGCAGGTGGGAATCCACATTCTCTGTGGGCTGTCCAGATCCAGAGAGAAAAAACAAAATACCAGGCTTTGGCCAAAAGGCTGGAGTTACACTTGCAAACCAAATAGGCTGAGTTTGTCCACATCAGCAACACTGACATGTGGGGTCAAATAATTCTTTGTTTTAGAGGAGCATCCTCTAACGGTGATTTTTTTTGAGGACCATCTTCTACATTGTAGGATCTACTCACTGGGTCCCAGAAGTACCCTCATCAGTTGAGACAACCAAAGTGTATCCACCTGTGACCAAATGTCTAGGGTTTAAAAAAAAAAAAAAGGTGCAGAATCTCATTTGGAGAGCCTAATGACTTCCCTTGCTCTGAAATGTAAGGGAAAAACCATGTGCTGTCCATGACTAAAAATATATCAATCCAGTGAAATTGTTCATGAGATTTTTTACTTCTCTGATTCTTAGAAAAATAGAGATATTTTTTGTGCCTTTCTACTGGCAGTATGATAAAGCCTAAGTCATGATGATTTGGGAATTCTGAAAAGTCAGTATTACAAAAAAAAAAAAGGAGAAAAATCACTCTTTCTGAAATTTAAAATATTCATATTATGTAAGTAAAAATAAATGCAAATATAAAGAACTAGATGGGGATAAAGACAAAAGTGGGTGAACTAGAGAGAAAATATGCCCAAATTAATTCCACCAATATTTATATATTCCTTAAGCACACAACATTCCTTTGAATGTTGGAGGGATTATAAACTGCATCTGTAATATATCATCTACACTGCATCTTCTCTGTCACAAAAATATGGACATTTTGGCATACAACCATAAAAAGTTCAATATCAATATCATGCAGAAGCTGATTTGGTGGAGTCCAGAACTCTTCTTTTTCTTTTGGAATCTATCTTTTAACTCTTTGAAGTGAAGAAAGTCTTTCATTACTTCTGTCCTCTGTCTTCAGACCTAATGTCCATGCAGCTACAGAAGGTGTGAAATTCAATATAGAAAAAGAAAAACCCTACAACTACCTGCCCTTGACTTATGAGGCTATGGAATAAGATAAAAGAGCAGGAATGAGAAAATAAAGTCTTCTATGATGGGGGTACAAGCAGACCTTATCATGGGATCAGAAAGAAAACTCTTGCGCAGAGTAAAATGAGTCAGAAAAAAATTTTCAAGTCAAGAAAAAATTGAGACAGGGAGCTGGAAAGATAGCTTAGAAGTTAAGAAAAAAATGGGACAAAAATGAAGTCCTAAACAGTTAATGGTTCTTACCTTTTCATTATATACCACATACCTATTAAAATCTTGTATGCACTGCAGACTTTCTTTCCCAAAAACAAACAAACAAACAAAAGCAGCTACACATGCTCTGGAAAACACACACACACACACACACACACACACACACACACACACACACACAGATTTTAGTAGGTATTCTTGATATGGTGGTGTTGTCAATGAAAAGTGTGGGTGGTTAGAAACCCCCCATCACTGACATCATGAACTCATTCTTCATGATTGCTACCTAAGATAATGTCTTCAATGAAACTCTGTCACCAAAATATTTGGGTAGCAATACAGACGATCTGAATCCAGAAATCTTTTTTGAAGCAAATGATATGTTTGACCTCAATAATGTTCTGATTAAATATTTTAGTGGCCAAATTCATGAGTCTTGAATTAGTCTTGCCTGTGGACATAGCTTTGATCTAAATAATTACATCTAAAATTTCCCTTTCCAGTTTTACCATATTGTTGATCCCTTACATACAAAATTTCAGAAAGCAAGATGAAAGGGAGAATACACTTGCAAGGCAATGCAGTCCTTTAGGACAAACTTTTCAACATGATCTTAACAGATACTAGTGTTCTTTGGGGCTGCCATTCTCCATAAACTTGTTTTATTGGTTTTCTTTATTACTTGAGATACTCAACTTTGACTAAGCTTTAAAATTTGGTTCATGTTTGTTTCGTTGAGAACATGTGCATGATTTTATTACTCTTTTACTTTTGCCAATAAAATTCATATATGAAACCCTTTAGGTATTTCCCCAGACCTAGTCTTGCCTCTCATCTACCACAGTTCTGGCTTTTTCCTGTGCTAGACTTGAATAAGAGCAAATGCAGAATGAACATCTGCCATGGTCCTGAGCACCTTTCATGGACACTCACAGTTTATTATCAAGAAACATTAGGAGGTAACTACTTTCATGTTAATCCTCAGGTCATATGTGTGAGGATGACCCATACTAAAAAAGAAAGAAGCAAACTCGAGGCTTTTTTTTTAAACCCCTAAAAAGTTACAATTCATTAATTTTTAGCTCACTTCTTCATAATCATTTTCCTAAATATTTCAATTTCTGTCATCCATGCATCTTTCCAATGTGTGTCCTCTGTGTGTAATTGATAATGCTAGCTTTAAACTCTCAAATTAATCCCAGAGGAAATGACCTTGTCCACATGGAAGACGAGAGGTGCCTTCCACATGTAATCCTAGATCTAGTGCCTTTTCTACTTGTCTACTGCATTTAAATCATGTCTAAAAGCTGGGCACAACGTCCCCCTAACGTCATTTCATCTCTTTTCCAACATTGATCACCTATGGATCTGAAAAATAAAACTACTGTAAGTTTTTTTTAAATTTTTGATCCCTTATTTTTTTTTCATTTTAAATGTACTTATTGGTCAAGTGAAGAGAATGCTTTACAGGAGTTTGAAAGGCTGAGATTGTATTTCTGACTCTACCCCTGATCTAGCATGCACCCTTGGGTTTAACCTCACTGCACTGGGCTTGCTGAAGAGGTGCATGGGCTTCTCAGCTAACATGGACCCAATGAGCCAGCACCTTCAAATGAGCCATTGCACTTGGGGATTAGGTGAAGTCATTTGAAGAGACATTAACCCTTTCTGGTCAATGAATTTTTTATGCACGAATAAAATAACTTACTAAACACTGCCTGCTGTCCTTCGCTATGCGCCTCTTCTCTCCCGATTGCCTAACTTACCCAGAAAATGTCACTCTCACTCAATAACTTAGCGGTACTGAGAGAAGTGCTGAGCAGTGGAAAAATGGGAACAGCCAGTAAATGAAACGACCCTCAACAAACAGGTGAACAAACTGTCGAAATCAATGACTTGAAAATGGACTGCTTTCCACTCCTCATTGCATTTAGTTGCCTTCTTTGTCTCTTCTCCCTGTTGATGGCAGTTGGCATTCCAGGAGGAAAGGTGTCATAGAACAACCCTGCCCAGCCACGCCACTGACTCAGACTGAGCCTATCCATCCAGTGCCTTCAGCTAGAGTCACTCCACTAACCTGTATTAATTGGAGCAGATCACTGTCATTCGTTAGACTTTCTCTCTTGCATTGATTAATGAGTTCTTCCAACATTGTCTGCATCCTTTTCATGATTCTTACCATCCACATGACCATGGCCCCTTTCATCCAACACTAGACCTGACTCCTTCAAAACTGCTCTCTGTCAGTTCTTCCAAGAGAATCACTGAGAAATCTCCGATTCTTCAGAGTATAAATATGCTTCCCTTTGTTGATAGAGAAGAGATCTATTAGCTTTGTATGCTTCTTGTATTCTTGGGTCTTGTTTTAAAAAATGACAATGTTGATATTCATGGCCAAGAAACTCATTAATATGCTAAGAAGTGAGGGTACTGGGCTGGGGAGATGGCTCTGTGGATAAAGTCCTTGCTAGTTCCTGAGTTCTGTCTCTAGGGCCCATGGAAAAATCCAGAAGCCATGGCAAGCTTCTGTGATCCCAGTGTGCTGATTGTGGCAAAATGGAAGACAGAGATCTGAATATTTCCTGGAACTTCATTGCAAATATAGAAAACAAAAACATAGCAAAACAAGAATCCAGAGAGAAAAGCCCTGCCTGCACAAACACACACACACACACACACACACACACACACACACACACACACACACACTCAAATTGCACATATGCAATCATGCACACAGAAAATAGATAAGAAAAGGAGGTACCAAATTTCACAACTTGGGGAGGCAGCAGGGCTCTTATGGGGTTTCTTGAATATTGTCAACATCTCTCTTCAGTTGGAGGGTAAAACTATTTAATGTCTATTTGCACTTAATTTCATGGTTGCCTATCTCAAAAGAGATAAGAAAATCTAAGCAAAAGCAAATGAATGAGACTAAAAGTTGTAATTTTTCTTATTATTATTCATTTAAATTATGGTTAGTCCAGTGTGGTGGCCCATGCCTGTAATTCCAACTCTTGGGTAGGAGAAGCAGGAAGATTCCCAAGTGTTTGAGAGCAGCTTAAACTAAGACCCTGTGTTAAAGTAATAATATAATAGTAATATATCTCTGTTGGTCTTGGACAAATAATCTCTCTGAGCTATAGTTTCTTCATTGTGATTCAAGTATAGAACATTTAACTCTGTGATGAATGAGAATAAAACAAAATCAATTATTTAGCACTATTCTTGGCACTTATCTTGAACCCAAAAACAAAAGAAATGTTTTGTGGACGCCTCTTCTCTTTTTCTTCCTATTCTCTACATGTGCTTTGTATTCTTTCAACTGTTACATATTACTAAGAAGGATATTAGGTTTAGAAGATAGAATCAAAACAGCAATAAAAAAAAGGGGCCATCAGGGGAGGGACCAAGGAAGGGTGTTAGAGAAACAGTAAGTGTGAGTAAAGTACTATTATATACATGTTACATGTGCAAAGAAGCACCTTTGTATGCTTACTTAAAAACGATTTAAAATGCAAAATAAAGAGACATAGATATGCCAAAAATAATTTTAACATAAAAAATTAAAATCTCCATGAGTATCAAACACAAGTATTTATTTAAAATGAGATCCTGACTGAGAGCCTAGATTCAACTCTGTACAAAATCGAAGATTGAAGGAAAGTGAAAACTGAGAACAATCTTGAAAACTATTTCTCACTGTCATCCTATTGCCAAAATTTGGACAAAATTTTCAGTACCATTAAAGCTGATGAAACTGAACTGAAACAAACAACTGATAGCCCTTTCTTGTTATAATTTAGAAAAGAAGCAATCCTGCTTTCTTGAAAGTTGTCAGAAACACCTTTCATCTCTCTCCTCATACTCTATTTCCTGGTTCAGAAACACAAGGTCAATGCCAACCCAAACAACTATAAAGGTGCCGTTTTTTTTTTTTTTTTTTTTAAGCAGCTAGAGGTCTGGTATACTGTATCCTCGAAGCTGAAGCATCCTCAATAAATGCTAGGGAATAAAAAAAAATAGATGTGGAGCTAGAATAGGCCTTGAAAATATAATACATACTAAGGTTTGTAATTTAATATGTGCTCCATCTCTACACAGTGTTGGACAACAAAAGTGGACGGGTTCATGTCAGGTCAGGATAACCTCCACTCACTCAATATACTGCAGACAGAAGTTGTGATGAAGGAATCACACACTTCAGTTCACCAACTCTATCTAGATCTGAGGATAGGAGAGTATTTGAATTTGTTAGACACCAGAATAAAAGTTGTACATACAACTCAATATCACGGGACAAACAGTGGATTTGGAAAGATCCCTGCTCATTTAAGAAGGAATAAACAAAAAGCATCAGGCACTTTATGGGGAAAAGTAAACAGCAGTTGGGAGGGGCCAGAAATGCAGATTCTTGTAAATCCAAAAAAAAAATGTTTAACCAGATCCAGAGACAATTTTGTAAAAATGTTTTACGTTTTCATTTAAGGTTGGGAAGAGCATCCATTACCTTCTGTATTTAAGCAATCTCGGTACAATTAAAGTTCTTCACTAGCAGGACTTACTACATAAGCATGAATCATAACAGCCTTTATTAAACATGAGCCATAATCCAGAGTAGAGAGAGTGGTATGAAAGTTGAACAGAATTGGGGTACTTTGAATGTATGTCCCCCATAGACACAGGTGTTTTACTAAAACACCTGTCCCTGGGGGTGGATCCTGGAGTCAACCCTAAGGTGTGTTTGGGGGTGGATCTGATTTACAGTCCAAAGGTATTCAGAACAGTCTGAGCTCTGGCAGGTCCCTGCTGCTTGATGCTCCTCTGGGCTTGCTGCTTTTGGCTTTTTGGTGCTGTTGCCTTTTGGGTTGTTGCTCTCTGCCTGGATATACAGAAGCAGCTTGTTCCCTCACTGATGGAACCTCCCCAGGGATCTGTAAGCTTGAAGTAAATCCTTCCTACCCCATACTGTGGTTGGTCTGATGTTCATTCCAGCAACGTGGAGACAACTACAACAAGAATTAATCAAAATAAAGATGGGAATCTGAAGGAAAGATTGCTACACTGGAAGGTATAACTACAGAGCTTGTTTAAACCATAAAAGCTTGTTTTATATTTCCAGAGGCCTAAGTTTTAGATGGTGATTTCTTTCTGTCAGTCATTAACCAAGTATTTACCAAGTTTTTCTTCTGTGCCAAACACTACAAGCAGTAAGCAAAATCCAACAATCTAAAGAAGCTCACATAACACTAAGAAATTCAGACCAAAATGTAAAATGTGTGACAAAGATAAGTGATAGGAGAAATACGGTAAAATGGTCAAGAAAATAAACTCTTGATTGTTTTAGGATTGGAAGTCAAAGGAATTCCCAGTGAAAATTACATGAAACTGATAAACAAACAGCAAATTTGGCAAAGATAAGGTTCTTTCAAAAACAATGATGAATTTCTAATGAGATCTCAGTGTCCACAATAGGCATGGACTTGGTAGTTTAAAGAATTTTAAAGGAGGCTAGGGTGGCTTAATTCTAGTGTGCAAAGGGATACGATTGGATTAAGTTAGAATCTGGAGTTGCCTAAGCCAGAGAGAGTAGCTTTGAGAGGATTCCTAATATGCTGGAAACCATTGAAGACGCCAAGACTTTTAAGGCCTTAAAGATTGGAGTGAATCCATGTAGTTTTCCATACAAAGTAGAATCTGAGACCAAGTTTAAATGTGAAGACTTCCTGGAGGAGCTTGATGCAGAGAAAAATGGAAGCCATGGAAAGCCACTGCCAGAAGACAGGACACTGTTCAATCAGGAGTAACTGAAAAGCATGTCCAGGAGAATATTAACTGTCCAAGAAAGGGTAGGGGAATCATTTCCCTTTCTTCTGCCATCACTGGTCAGGGCCCAACTAAAGAAATATTCCCTATAGAGAACACTAATCTCCTTTCAGCTCTGAGCGCACATACAGATCGTGCGTGGGTTTACCAAGCACATTATATAGACCACAAAGTCAAAGCGGATGAGGACAGGCACAGGGTGTGAATCTGTGTAAAGTGTGGCCTGACTGTACATAAAGGAGTCTCAGCAAAGGTAGCACTGTAGTGCTCCTTGGGAAACATGCCATCTAGAATAATTCATGTCGTCCGTACATAAGGATCCTTGTCTGTTTTGAAAGATTATTTAGTTTCTTATGTGCAAAGACAGTTTGCCGATGACCAAAAACAAATCAAGGGACAGAAGTTGAGGAAGGATGTGGGAGGCTACGTGGTCTTTTAAGCAATGGTGCCTTGGCCGCAGTTGCAAGGGTGACAGAACATGGTAACATCTTAGGAGCAGAATTTCCAGATATTACTTTAAATGAGAGATGAAGACTGAAGGAGGTAGGGAGAGAGAGAGAGAGAGAGAGAGAGAGAGAGAGAGAGAGAGAGAGAGAGAGAGAGAGAGAGAGGATGGGAGACTAGGAGGGTTGAAGGAACGAGAGAGGTGATAGACAAATTATCTCAGCCTTACACTTAATTCTGATGCTGGTGTTCTGCACAGAAGGAATGGAATCCAAGTAGCCTGAGGAAATGTAGAAGACCTGAGCAGAAATTGCACCTATGGCACAGAAAACAAAATATGGACTTCATGCTCAGTCCAGAAACTAATGGGATAAAGCAATAGAAACAAATACACTAGATTCTGCTAACAGAATTCAGAATCTTCACAGCATTCACTGATGTCCAGGACACATGTGATATCCAGGCCAAAGTCACTTGACACAAGAAGAAAGAAATACTGGAATACATTCACATAGGAAAGAAAAACAATGACTATAAAATTTAGCAGACATCAAACCAACAGCAAAGAATGGAAGAGGAACCATTATAAATGTTGTCAATAAAGAAAAACAAAATAACTTTTTAATGTCTGAAAACCTTAGCAAAGGAATAAAAAGTTTCCTCAGAAATAAAACAACAACAACACTAACAAAAAAAAAAAAAAAAACTCAAATGGGATATGGCATCCAGAATGAAGAAATAAAGGATACAGTGGACTCATGCTCTGCGAAACAACAATTTTATTTTTAAAATTAAAATTCATTTATTTTATGTTTAGAAAACATTGAAAATAGCCTTAAGGAAATCGATGAAGTAAACTAATATATACTAACATACGTTCAAGAAAATCCACTCAATCAAGAGGTGATTGTGTACTGCACAATAGCTCCCAATTAGAAGTCATTCTCATCACTGCCCACTTAGCTCCCTGTTAAAGAGCCTCATTGGAGACCAGTGCAGCAGAGAAGACATCCTTTCTTCCTCAACTTAGCATCCACTTAGATAATAGAAGTTCTATGTCAGCTAAACCATACTCAAAATGTGGCCACTCTGATTGGTCCTGCTTGACTCACCTATACAGCAACAGTTCCATGTCAGTGGGAGCAAGTGCAATTCAGGGTTTGTCCACTCTCCCTTCATCACTCATGTGATCTTCTAGAAAAAGATCACAGGCTTTGGTTTTGTTGTTATTTGGCAAGAGAGGCAAGAGGAAAATGAGACCATAAAGGCAAAAATCTTCATAGCACTGCCTAAATATTTTATCATTATGTGCGACAGAGTAGAGAGTTCTTGCTTTAGGATGTTTTGGAAAAAAAAAATAACAGATCTTGGTGGAGAATTCAAAGGTTCTTGGTAGCCCTGATTTAATGAAAGCTTAGATCAGCCAGAAGGTTGAGACCTTTGAGAAGAGTGCTCCTGTGATCCCAAATAACTAGTGTGTGCACATGCGAGACCCCTTATGCTCAGCTGGAAGTAGGGCTGAATAGAGAGCTTGTCTCCAGACCCACATAGAATCATTGATGTAAAGCTGAGTCCACACTGGCATGCATGGTGAACAAAATCTCTCACCAAACACTGAACAGTAAGTTCCTCTGATGCAGCAACAATGCAGAGAAAGCCAGATTAAAAATAAAGACACACTCTCCAATAGTAGCCCACAAGATTATACGTAAATCCATCATTATACTGCTTCAGAAGAAAGAGAGTGGTTCTTGAGATTTCTAATTGAACATGGAGGAAAATAAATAGAATCCTTGAACAATGACAACTTTCAGCCCACTCATTCTAACATACGTAATTGATTACACAAGGGGATTTAGAGATATGCTTTGGCCAGTAAGTAGATTTAATTGAGCCATGGTCATACCCTAGGCAGTCAGTCTAACCAGGAAAACAAGATGCTGAATTCACCACAGGCTTCCACCTCAGAACACCGAGAGACCACCAATATGGGAACTGAGAGGAAAACCAGTACTCACCTGGCAAGCCCTCCTGGTTCTGAAAAGTGCTATGGGAAATACTGTGAGACAAGGTTACCAAGAGCAAGAATAAGCAGGAAATCCTGCAAACCACTCAATCTTCCAACTAGACAAGAAGTACACATTATACAATAGAAGCACACAGCCTTTTGGGTAACCAACTGCCATCTGATTGGACATGAGGCCAGCTCAGTGGCAGAGAACTCATAACTGGTACTAGGAAACAACTTAGCACTCCACGGTGAGGAAAATCACATTACCCAGAGGGAAGCCCCACACCCTCAGTGTTCCCTGTATAGGTTGAGTGGAAAGCCTCATCAAATATCTCTCAAGTTCCTAGGCATGTTCTCTTTAGTCAAACCTGCTCTGACCCTTGGTTGGAGAATCTGATTTACCTTACAGATGGCAGAGAATACTGCCTTGATTCAAGATCCATCAATACAAGAAGACAGCAGAATGCTCACAAGATGTGCAACTTCTACCACATTTTCTGGGGTCCGGGAGAAATTGCAGAGGAAGCAGGGACATGAGTTACGCCGGGGACAATCAGTAGCTAGTCACTAAAATAATGTATGTTGTAGTGGCTTGAAAGCAATTATTCCCATGGTGGCAGGTGTTTGTGTTTGAGCTTTCTGCTTAGTCCCCACCTGGTGGAGTCTTTGGGAGGTGGAGCCCTACCCAAGGAGGTATATCACCAGGGTTGGACCTTGGGACTGAGTCCATCTTTGTGGATTCAAAGCCAGCTGAAGCTCAAGCTCTTGTCTCTCTCTGGTGCTCTGAATGTACGACAAAGGGGCCAGTTTCTGCCACTATGCTGAAGGTTCTCCTATAAACTACAAGCCTGAAAAAACCTTTCTTCACATAAACTGCTTCTGGTCGGGTGTTTGACCCAGCAATGAGAATCTAGGTACAACATATGTAATGTGAAAATTTATAACAGAGGAGTGATGCAATGAAATAGAAAATCATGATTTACACACAGAGGAAGGCACAGCAGTCAGGGACAGGCATAGATGATGAACTTAGCAGACAAAGGTGTCAATGAAAGTCTTATAAATATGTCCAAAGAACTACATGAAACCATTCTGCAAGAACAAAGGGAAAGTATAACAATATTTAATCAAATAAAAATAGCAATAAATACTTAATTAAAGGAATTGAATAGAAATTTGGCAATAAAAATATAATGACCAAAATGAAAAATTCAGCAAAGTTTTCAGCAATTTGAGCAGGTGAAAGAAAGAACCAGCAAACTTAAAAATAGACCGAGAGATTATGCACAAGAAGAACACAGGGGCAACAAAGCATCAATAACGTGCCACAGTTCCCCTCTCATTTTTGGAACAAACACCCCACCAAAACCCTCTGAGGGGGGAGGAGAGGGTTCATTCCAGGCCTATGGTTTTGAGGGAGAACTTCATCATGGAAGAGGACGCTGGCTCCATTTGATCACACAAGCACAGTACAGAGGGAACAAACAGCCAGGCTCAAGCTGGCTCTGAACACACAGTAGGCTAGACTCAAAATCACCCCCAGTGACATTCCTCCTCCAGCAGGACTCTGCCAGCTGAAGACTAAATAGGAAACTTAGTAAAAAATATCTGAGGCTATGGAGGACATGTATATTCAAATCACCCCATAAGACTACATTACAGACAGGAACATATATGTCATGTACATAATAGAAAAGGAGGCTATGAATGAAGTGCATAGGAAGCATGCACAAAGATACATTTGAACACTCCTGAAGTTTGAAGGCAAACCTCACCCTGCCTACCATGAATCTCGAAGAAACTCCAAGTAGGGAAACCACAAAGAAACCCTCATCCAGGTATATCAGAGTCACAGTTGAGAGCTAAATTCAAAGAGAAGGTCATAAAATCCAAATGAGAAACCAGTAACATTGACTAACACCTGACTTTTTTTTTAATAGTTTATTCAAAATTTGTGTGAACATCTGTAAAACAGTATAGACCCATCATTATACATTTCAACTGAACAGACAATGCAATGGACTAGTGCAGGGAAACCAAACCCCATCACCAAAACCAACACCAGCTTACCAGGCATGTCTATATTCTATTTTCCTTAGATAATACTTCTTAGAAAACTACATTTTCAAAGAGTCAGTCCCTATTACAAACAGAGATAATCTTTCCAAAAATAAAGTCCAGGATCTAGGTTCTGAAAATTCACAAGACCAGTTGGAAAGGTGCGGTGGCCAGCCAGCAGGCCGTGCTCAAGCCAGCTGCACATCACACATCATCTATAACTGATTTGGTCTGCAAACTCCAAACCTAAGGCTGCTCGAGAAAACCAGGGCTCCTCGCAACTGCGCTGACAACTGTCTTATTGCTAAATTATACATGGTACATTTTCTTTGGCAATTTATCAATTAACACCGTGGACAAATATACAGGTTTGGATTAACTTAGTGTTTAAAGTATCATTGTATTTGTTTAAATATGATTTCTACGAGATACTAGAACAGGAAAGCATCCAAACATGCCTAATGACAAAACCCTGCTAACTTGTCACTACTGAAAGCTTTTAATGCATGTGCACGCATGTTCATGTTCTTGTGTGTGCTGTATGTTCATCTCCGTGTGGGTGCATGCTTGTGCATGTGTCTATGCATGCTAATTGAATGTGCAGCTGCTCATTTGCAAGAGGTGGAGGAGGACAAACACACATGTCATTCCTTGGTAATGGCATCCACCTCCTTTGAGACAGGGTCTCTCAATGGCTTCGAAGTCACTGATTACATTAAGCTGGTTGACCAGTGAACCCCAGGGATCTCCTTCTCCAACTCTTAATGCTCACATTACAGGCATGTACTAACATGGCTGGGATTTTGTGTAGTGGGGTTTGAATTTAGGTTTGAATTCTCATATATGTAGGGCATGAACTCACTGTTTGAGCTTTCTGCCCAGATCATGACTTCTTATGAGACTTCAGTGACATATTCAACATGTTGCATTTCTTGTCAATTAAATATTAATTCATTAATCCTACCAGCCTTAAAGAAAATGAAGAGGAAATAAAGATACTCCCAGATAAAAGAGAGTAAATCTGTTACTAGTAGTCCTGATTGACAAGAAGTCTATAGAGCCACTGAAGCTTGAAGAAAGCAGATCCTGACAGAAGTCAATGTGTGTGTGTGTATGTGTGTGTGTGTGTGTGTGTGTGTGTGTGTGTGTGTGTGTGTATGCACGCGTGCACTCACATGCTGGAAAGAAAGAATGAGAAAGTCATAGGGAGAGAGAGATGGATGAACATGAAATAGTTAAGGTAGTATGATTATATTTTCCAATCTTTTATCTCTTTAGAAATCAGTTTCTTAAAGCATTATGCTCATAACATTACTTGTCATAATGTGTTTGACAACAACAGCACAATGGGAATGTGTGAGAGTAAGTTGTGTCACAGTTACAAAGTGATAAGACGTGGTAACTTAAAACCACAGGTAGAAGAAACTCAGAAAAGAAAACAACATAAAGATTTTATAAATACATGCTTACTTCCATCACTACTTAATTTTTAAAACATAGTAATTATCTAAAATGATAACCCTGTCAATATGCTGTTTAATTTGTAAAATACATAAGCATAAATGTATAAACACAGTAAGTATCAAAAAGGGAGAGAATTATAAATAGAGCAGCAATAAGCATGGATGTGCAAGCCTCTCTGTTATAGTGTGTGGTGTCCTTGGAAATATAGCTCACAAGTGGTATAACTGTGTCATATGGACATTCTATTTCTAAGCTGTTGAGACACTTCCATACTGATTTGTATAATGACTGGACTAGTTTACCCTCCCACCAACAGTGAATAAGAGTGCCTCATTTCCCCTTATTGACACCAGCATTTGTTGTCCGGTTTCTTGGAGATAACCATTCTGAGTTGGATAAGCTGGTATCTCAGAGTGGTTTTAAGTGTACCTCCCTAGTGGGCTAGGAGTGTTGAGCATTTAAAGTACTTACTAGCCATTCGTGGCTCCTTTATTTGAAACTATCCATTTTGTTACTTCAGTTAATCGGCAGTTTTGTGTCATTTTATTGGTGTCTAAGTTTTGCAGTTCTTGGTAAATCCTGGTTATTAACCCCCTGCCTGAGGCATAGATGGTGGAGATTTTCCCCCATTCTGAAGGCTATTTGCTTTGCTAACGGCTTCTTGTACTGTGTAGAAACTTGATTTCTTGTAGTCCCATTTTTCAATGCTTGGGGATATTTCTTGTCCAAATATAATCATGTTCAGAAAGTTTGTGTGTAAGCCTATATCCGGTAATGTGCTCTCCAATTTTTTCTTGAAGTTTCAGTGTTTCAGGTTTAAGGTACAGTCTTTGGTCTAGTTTGAATTGATGCTTGTATGGGGTTAAAGATATAAATCTATTTTCATTTTTCTGCAGGTGAATATTCAGTTTGACCAGGACCATTGGGTGAATAGGCTGTCTAAATTTTAGGTGACCAAAGCAGTGGGAATTCATTTTTGCATCTTCTGTTCTGTTCAACTGGTTTGTTTGTTTTGATACCAAAGTCTCCTTGTCACTATTGTGCTTTGAAGCATAATTTGAGATTGGCTGTGTTCCTTTTTCATGGTTTTGCTTTGGCTATTTGTGGTATTTTGTGACTACATATGAATTCTTGGTTTATTTTTTCCAGCTCTGTAAGGAATGCCATTGGGATTTGGAAGGAGATTGTATTGAATTTATACATTACTTTTGGCAGTTCAGCCATGTCCACAGTATTAATTCTGCAAATCCAGGAGCATGCAAGGTTTGTCTTTAGTATCATCTGGTTCCTTTTATTTAGTGTTTTGGAAATTTTACTTATTGAGCTATTTCATATTTTTGGCTAGGTTTATTCCTAGGTATTTAATGTTTTGGGAGCTAGTGTGAATAGGGTGTTTTTCCTAAATTTTTTTCTCTTTGAGCTCATTATTGTTGTATATGAGTGCTATTGATTTTTATGGGTAGATTTTGTATCCTGTATCTTTACAGAAAAGTATTAGCTCCAGGATTTTGCTTATAGATTCTACTGGGTCTATTATGTTTAAAATCATGCCATCTGTGAATGGGGATAGTGTTGACTTCTTCCTTTCCTGTTTTTATTCCTTCTATATCTCTTTGTTGTCTTGCTCTAGCTAGAACAGAAGTGGCAAAGGTGGGAATCATTGTGCCATTGCTGATTTTGGAAGAAATGGTTTCCATTTCTTTCCACTTACTATAATGTTTTCTGTGGGTTTTTTATCTGTCACCTTTATTATTTTGTGATATGTTTATCCATTCCTGCTTCTTCCAGGATTTTCATCATGAAAGCATCCTGGACTTGGTTGAATGCCTTTTCTGCATCTATTAAGAGGATTGTGTGATTTTTATCTTTAAGTTTATTTAAATGTTTAATTACATTTATTGATTTATGTATATTGAACCACTTTACATCTCAGGCATGAAGCCCATTTTCTCAATATGGATAATATTCTAAATATTTTCTTTGATTCAATTTGTGAGCATGTTGTTGAGAAATTTTGCATCTATCTCCACCAGACAAATCTGTCTCTAGTTGTAGTTATTGGCTGTATTTTTATCTGATTTAGGATTCTGTATAATGTTGGCTCAGTAGAATAAAATTGAAAGTGTTCCTTCATGTTCTAATTTGTGGAACAACTTGAGACATGTTGGTGTTAGGTCACCTTTAAAAGTTTGTTATAGGGGTTAAAGAGAAGGCTCAGGAAAGCATCACTACCCAGGTTCAAATCTCCAGTACCATAGAAAGCCAAGTGTACTGTAATGGTTAGGTTTTGTTGTCAACTTGGATCTTTTAAATTATCTTGGGTGGGTCTCTGAGGATGTTTACAGGAAGGCAGCCTCTCAGGCAAGGGGAAGGTTGTAAGTAAAGAAGCTCAAAGAAGTTGGAAGTAAACATCTTTTCCTGCAAAGACCATGCAGGAAGGAAATTCCAGATACTAGGAAGTCATTAAGTCTGGGATGGGGTCAAAAGACCCCAACCTAATCCTATATAAAGGAGTAGAAATTCTCTCCTTGGCCCTCCTGCCTGTTTGCTGTTCTGTGTGTGTGGTGTTGGTGATGGGTTTTCTCTCTGCTCGGACCTGTGAAAGAGGGCCAGTCTCCTTTGCTGTTATGGAACTTCCCCTCAATCTGTATGTAGTTTCAATAAATATCTTCCTCCCCCAAATTATACCTGGTTTGAAGATTCATCCTGGTTTGAAGATGCATCTAGAGTTTGTTTGTAGAGGCTAGAGGCTCTGGTGTGCCCATTTTCTCTCTCTTTGTTCAGAAAATTTTCCATTTTCTTTATGTTTCCATATCTTTGGAGTATGCTTTCTCTTATACTATAACAGTATAGGTTTTATTCTCTAGTTATATTTTGAATTTCATTGGGGTCTGTTGTAAGAATTCTGTTTGCCTCTAATTTTAATTTGAGCCTTCTCTCTTTTTTTTGTTAGTTTGGCTAATAGTTTGTCAATTTTGTTTTCTTTCTCAAAAAATTAACTCTTCATTAAACTAATTCTGTGTATTATTCCTTTAGAATCTGTTTAATTAATTTCTACCCTGTTACCTTATGCAAAGAAAATTATAGCAATAAATTATTGCATTAGAAAGATAAAATGTCTAAAATCAAAAATATACTCTATTTGTTAATAACAGCATAACAGAAATTTAAAGGGTATCAAAAAATCAGAAATAGTAAAAAATATGATCTGAAATCAGTGGATTTCAAGCACATAGAGTAATATTAGTTGGAGAATTGAAAGAGATAGTGTTTTAACTGATTAGAAAAAGTAAAAGCCTTTAACATAACTGACAAAGAAAAACAAGAAGTATACAAATTTCACTTATGCAGAAAGAAATAGGAGATAAAAGCAAAGACAGGAAATAGAAGAAAACATAATATGAATAGTCCCATAACTGTTAAATAAATTTAATTCAATATTTTTAAAACCTCAATAAAGAAAGCCTAGATAGTTTAATCCAATAAACTTTCTGCCTAATTATGAAAAGATTATGAACATCAACTCTATACATTTTTCCAAGCAAATAAGAGAAAATATTTTATAATTCTTTTGCATGAATCTAGGCTTAACCTGATGCCAATGCCAGACAAGATAGTTAAGAAAAACTAAAGAGAACTATGTCCCACAATCCTGCACAAAGTGCAAAGGTCATTAAAATATTAGATAATAAAATCCAGCTATATGTTAAAGCAGTCATAAACCTACCAACTAGACTTTGTTCCTGAGATCCATGCAAAGGAGAAATTCAATGATTAGGGTATTTAATCATTTAACAAGTTAAAGAAGAAAATCATCACATCAGTTAATCAATGAAAAGTACTTGAATAAATTTGACAGCCATTAACAAAACTCCCAGGAAAAGACTAATCTACCTCAATTTAGTAAAAAAATGAATCTATTAAAGTATATATTTGGCATTATACATAATGGCAGAAGACTAAATGCTTTCCCATTATATATCTTACACAGATTGGGAAAGAAGAGGGAATATTTATCTCTCCCTGCATTTGACATGATTGTCTAAGTAGAAAATTCTAGTAGAAAAATCTTGAACAAAAGAAACAAATTCTTCAACAGAACCAATAGACTCCTTTGAGTACAATTTCAATGTTTTACTTCACAAGCAAAGAAATGAGAGTTAAAAGAGAAACACAAGTCTGTTGCTTATAAAATTATAAAAGAAGCACAAAATAGCAATGCCCAGTCAAGGCTCTCATCAGTGTATACTTTGCCCATAAAAGTAGGTGAGAGATGCCAGCAAAAGTGTAACTGGAAATTATATGATTGTGTAAAATCATGCATTAGCTGTACTAATAACACTTCTAAAATTTAATCTAACAATAATGTGTAAGGTGTTGCTATTGGCAACTTGAAATTTCAACCAGTAACAGAATGATTGTATTGTATTTGAGAGAACTATTTGGAGAAATCCCATCGACATATTAGAAATCCTAATTCTTAAGGCTACTTCTACCTATAGGACACGTACGTAATATAATATTAGATGAACTAAGCAGAAATCTATATGACAGGAGCTTCCTCCCTGCCATTGGGCTTTCAGAGTGCCAGAAGGTTCTATGCAGGCTGCTATGGGAAATATCATCAGCAGTCTTACACAGCTGTGGACTCTGGGCTCCACATATGACCTTCCAGAAAAGATGTGCCCACTGGTACCATAGGGGACAGAACCATGATAGGGGTAAGAAACTGGTCTCTGGTTGGATTTGAGGCTCTCTTCACAGGAAGGAATGTTTCGGGTCTTAACCCACGTGTCACCCAAGAACCATGACAATACTCCAGCAAAGACCAGAGCATTGAGGAAGAACTAAGATAAAACTGCTTCCCCTCCTTTGGTAAAATGGGCACTTTTAGTAAAAAATGAGGAACAGTAATAAAAAAGCAATATTTTTCACATCAGCATGATGTATGATATAAAAGAGTGTGTGCATGCCAAATGTAGAGTCATTGCACAGAATGAGGGGTGTTTGAGTGATGGTTTTATTCTATTTCTGCAATTAATGTGTGTCACTTTCATGATCAGAAGAAGGATCAATCTTAAGAAGGACAGGAATAATTTCATTAGGAACATTATACTCAATGAAATTCAGGTAATTACTCCTTAAAGGAAAGACATACGGAGATATACATTTTAAATCATTTTTCATCTGATGTGTGAAAGAACAGAAGACCATGGCTTCCTGTTATGCTGTTATGGAAACACATTCCAAAAGGGAGAAGGTGGTTGGTTGAAGAGGACGCTGAAAGGCATGGGAAATCAACTTGAAAGTCAGTGGATCTGTGAGACATAATTAGGGCGGCCCTGTAAGATGAGGACACAAAGGGAGGAGGGATTTCTTTCCTTACAGGGTAACTATTGGTTCATTAACAAGAATTTGTTCTTGGCACATAGACATTCCCAGAAAATGGAATATATCTTCCTCCTTAATTTCACATAGGCTACCCAGAAACTTACAAATTCCAGGAATTATTATTAAAATTTTCATATTAACAAGCAATCATTTTGAGCGTAGAGTTCCTGGTAACAATCTCTGTGAATGTAATCAAAACATACACTTGCAATAGAAAAAGAAAAGGATAAAAACTGGAAATATATTTTCTTAAAAACAGATTTTTATTAAAATGCTTTTTCTTTCTTAATTCATTCACATTGGGTGTTACAGCACCATTAGTAAATTGTTATTTTATGAGACTGTTTCACTCAGGAAATTTCTTAATTCATTACATTTTATTAGATCAGCAGTAATGAACCAAAAACAATATCATTTATTTTTATTACTACTGTAGGTTAAATCACAATGATTTATATAGCCAGATTGAAGCAATGACTGTGTAATTACTCTGTTATTGTCAACGATATATTTTTCTTAAATAAGACACTTTAACCACATGTAAAGTCAATGAATGCAGAAACTTGCAAGTGAAAATAGTTGATTGGCTACACAGTACCATCTTGCCGTGAAGGTACCATGTCTACCTGTCTGGGATGGGGGTGTGGAATATAAGGAAATCAACAATAATGGAGAGCATGGTAAGCATGTCACAGATTGTAGAATTTTAAAAATGTTATTTATAACATTATCATCATAAAGAGTCTAATTCACTTAAGTAGAAAACATGTGTAACAATTTCATGTAGACAATTTTCAGAATGTTTCTTTTATTTGCATGGAGAATATTTTCTAAGCTTCTTATGACCCTTTTCCTTATAATTGTAAAATTATAGTAGTATTGGTAAATGTTCTTTACAGTCAGCCTTATTTCTGAAGCCTATGTCACTCTACTGGTTCTGCCCTTATATGTAATAATTAATAACTGCTTTAGGACTTTCATAATGTGAATAATTGAAGATGTACCATAAGAGATTTTTTTCAGAGTAAATAATTTTCATTCACATAAGTGTTAAGATATCACAGCAACACGGGTTTTGCTCCTAGTTAGAAGTAGCTACTGTGAAATGATTGTCTTCAAAATATCCAGGGGAAAACTGATTATGGGCCTACCATTGGATGCCAAAATAACTCACACTTAAAACCAAGAAAATTTCATAAGAGTTTTCAATAAAACCTGATGAGAACATTCAGGGAGGCATTTACCTTCTTTGTTCTAGTGATGGCTCATGTGCTTGGTTGTGTTTAAGAATACTGAAAATTTCACTGTGAACGTTCTCTAATATAAAATGAATTTACCATATAGCCTTCCAAAGTGGAGAAAAGAGAAAAGTAGTCTTGATTCTGAAACACATTTGAGAGTTCTTGAATAAGGGGTCATGAAGTTGGTTTGTATTTTCAATAAATCATGAATTTTCTTTGGAAAGATGAGATGACGAGTAGAATTTTATACTATGCTCTATGGTTTCTCTCTTTTTAAAATATCTTATTTTGTACTGCCTTAACTTTTCCTCTACCCTACCTGGTTAATTCCACGCAGAGGGGACAACGCAGGTAGGTATTCCAGCAAAGGACTACTGGACACAACATGAGGACAGTTACTTTAAAGCATGCTTGAGAAGGCTTTCTCATGAGCGACCTGTGAATGAAAGGAAGATTACAAATATTTTGTCATAATAATTCTAGAAACACAGAGAAGAGCTTCTAGAACTAAACTATGAGTGAATATTTTAGATTCAAGAATTCACCTGGCAACACAGCCTCTTCAATGGTGAAGAAAGCCCACAATGAGGCTGTCAGTGTATTACAGTTATTGCTAGGTTCCCACAAAACACTGGCCCCACGAGTCTGTCCAATCTGCTTCTCACAGGAGGAAGCCCTGTCTTAGTTTATTTTGCAGACTTTTACAAGTCAAGTGATCCTTTAGAACAAAGCACTGACAATGGTAATCATGCTAACAACTAAACAAAGGAGGATTACAGCACATTTCATGACTGCTGAGGACACTTTGCAAGGCTTCCTCCCTGACTCCAGCTCTTCTTCACCTTCATTTCCCACACATTTCTAGGTGCAAAAAATTTGCAATTTATGCTTCTAATCACATGAGTATGACAGCTGACTAAAAACAAAAATATGTTCATTGTTCATTGTCACACCAGAAGAACACACCACACACACACACACACACACACACACACACACACACACAGACCAGAACAATGCTTGTTCTACTAGTAACCATTCACTTTTTGACACTAATGTAAAGTACTCTTTAAAAAGAAAAGATAAAACATAAACCTTATTGGAAATTTCCTTTTTGTATCATATATACTGTATCAGAATACAGTTTTGTGTGCATTATATGAAAATTGTCTTGGCTATCACTAAACAGTGGTTGCTTATAGCAACAACATGTTCTCATTCCTGTCTCTGTCACATTCTCCTCTTTCCCTTTCCCTTGCTGTAAGTAAGGGTGAGGGAACATCTGATCTTTTCATGTTTGTTTGTTCTTTGTTTGATTTCGTATAAGTTTTAGACAGTCCATCTTGAAGATGTAAGATCAGCAACTGTAGCTTATTAAGGAAACGTACCTATACCTGGTAAGTTCAGAGAGGAAGCAAAGTGAAAGAAGGAAGGAAATAAAGCAGGGACAATCTTATAAAAGAGTAGAAGTTATTTTTAGAAATGTTATTTTGGTTTTGTAACCTTATTGGAAAAATATTACATTTCTGAGCTATTTTTAATTCAATCGACAAGTTAATGATCCAAACATTATTTTATCAGCATACTCTCAAATTTGTCAATCTAATCCATCTGAATTATGGTTTTTTACATGGTCTCATTTTTTTTAGTAGTTGGACCATGACTGATAGTCTGTCATCCCACATGTTTCTAACATGAAACAGTTGTTTGCTGTACTCACCGAGTTCAGAGTTCCAAAAAAAATTGACAAGGAAATGAAAGCATTTGCTTTAAAACTATGACAAACAGAAGAAAACAGAGTTTGAAGAAAACGAGATAAAATTAGTCTCAATAGAAAGCAGGAATTTTGTTACCATTATCTTTCACCCTTTTTTTTTCTCTATCGGTTGCCCTTCCCTTCTTGATCACCAAAAAAACAAAAATAAAACAAAAACAAAAAAAAAAACAATTAATGCATACACCATGAGCAGACCTTAGTCAGGGAGATTCATCTTCTAAGACAGTGTCTGCCCAGAGCAGGTATTGATACTATCTATAGAGAACTAGAACACTGCTTAGCACATTAGAGCTCTGCCATTATTGTCCACTGGTAATAACCCTAATTGAGTTGATAAGGTCTTTCACGATTCAAGTCTGTGGTTACTGGAACAGAACCTGAAGTCTTAAAAGAGCTAACAAGTACAAGAAGAAATTTAACGGACTTCCAAGAAGCATTACCAAGTGGTACTAAAGATAAAATAAGCTGATGAAGGTGATTATTCCAAGGTAGCTAATTTCATAAAATTTGAATTTTATTCTCAGAAACTGTGTTTATACAGTTGGATAGGTTGACTCAAGTCTCAGAAAGCCTAATTCTGTGTTGCATCCTCATGTCATTATTTCCGTTGTTGGTGCTGTGTATGATAGCATATTTCACAATGGAAGTGCTCTGTGTAGAACCGCAAGGCAGTAAAAGAAATTAAGAAACAAGTAGAGTGAAAGGCCAAGGGCAAAAGGCTAGTCAACTGAATCAGCAGAAAGTAGGACTTTTAAAAAGTTACAACCCAGAAAGAGTTTGGTCAAATTTCTCCCTTTCTTCCTCAAGCTACAGTTTTCTGTTACCCTTGGCTTAAAATGAGCTAATGGACAGGACCTCCCATTTTCTTCAATTCCTCGCTGCAGAATTTGCTGTGGAAGTACTTTCACTGAAATCTATGATGGGTTACTAAAGGAAATAAAAATATTGCCCTGCTGGCTGTGGAGAGAAGAAGCAGCATTTTAGAGACCAGGCAGAGGTCAACATTTGTTTGTGTTCAACCTCAATGTCACCATTCAGAGTGGCTTCCAATTCAATATTCTACCCCTGTTCAGTTGAGAGTCCAGATCCCAACGAAATATTTCATTTTGATACATTTCATCCGAGGAGACAGAGGCAACATCAACCTATTGGAAAAGTCATTGTCACACCTTGGTATTAAGAAAAAATTCAAGTAAACATTGGATTGTACAGATCTGAAAAGCTTGAAGATGTCAATTCTGGTGGCCTGTGTGTGAACCCCCTCATATGACAGAAGATACCTACCAAATTTCAGGGAATGTAAGAGCTTCTTTCAATTTATGAAATCTACTGGAGGTAATTTTTTAAGAAAAAGAACTGAACATTAAGACCTATTTGTAATTTTGACATTCATATTGACATTGGTCTGAAGGAACAACCCTACTTTCTTAATATTTACAAAACCTGTGAAGATCAGAATTACCATAATCTCTTTTCAGCCTCATTGATTAGCACATTTTTCCACATTCTGTTAATATGCTTTTTTTTACTTAATTCAAATTGCAATCTATATGCATATGAACTTCATGTCTAGGAGAATCTCATACTGTTCTTTTTTAGGTAACTCAGTATAATATCCAAACATATACATGCCTTGGCTCTTTGGTCTTGTTTCACCTTTGCTTTTCTAAGGGTAGAATTAGTCATTATTAGCCATCTTTTTGCATATTTTTATCATCTTCCTATATTCAGAGCAACAAGAGAAAAGAACAGAAGTCCATTTTGTTTATCACCATGTGCTAGACACAACATACATGTTCATTAATATTCACCTATTATTGTAGTGTATTACAATAATATTTTCTGACACTAAAATAAACCAAATTTATGAAAAGCAATTACTAGAATTTATTGGAATCTACAGTCTAATGTAAAAATAATATGATAGGGCTGGAGAGATGGCTCAGCAGTTAAGGCACTTGCCTCCAATGCCTAATGCCCTGGGTTCAATTCCCCAGGACCCACATAAGCCAGACCCACAAGGTGGTGGCCCTGGTGCTCTCTCTCTCTCTCTCCTTATATCTCTCTGTATCTCTCTGATTGAAAATGAAACAAATAAATTATTTAAAAATAATAATAATATGATAACAATACTCACAATAGGGCATTGATAATTGTAAATGCTATTCTGAATTTCCATTATGATTAGGGACTATTAAGACTCTTCATAAATTTTTCATTCACTCTTTATAATAGCTCAAGGAATGGATATGTGATTTTGCATTGCATAAATGGGAAAATTGACAGAAGAAGCATGAAAGTAATAATAGGAAATGCAAGAATTTGAGTTCATATCCATCTTTGGATCATCTTAGAGTTTCTGTATTACGTGGATTTTAAGGAGAGATTCAGGGATTGATATATTGCAATGTTTGATTACTTGTTATATTATAACTTTATTCTTAAATTATGAAATAAATATGTAATTTGAAAGAAAATTCAAGAAAAAAGTGACTTTTTTCAGTGTTCAATTATCTCTGGCATGATGTGCTTAGTTCTAACATGACAAATAACTTTAGATACATATAACTTGTCCTTTTTAGTATTTTCTTTCTTCCTTCCTTTACTTATTATTATTATTATTATTATTATTATTATTATTCTGGTTCACTTATGACAATAGTAAATTTCAAGCTCCTCAGGATTTTTCCTGTTTCCTGTATGTTTTGGAACATCACAGCATTTCTACCCTACGTATTATCTTTGGGACTTAATCATAACCATATTATCAAGTCCCATGGTCAACCACTCCATCTCCACATTTGTGTGATAGTTATAATTATGGCTGCCATACTGTTCTACCTGCCCAGATCATGACAGGGGCTTCCCAAAATTAAACAAATAGTAAATGGACATGACTGAGCATTCTCTGAAGCCAACGGTTGTGATCTTTAAGTCCTGCAGTGCTTGTTGAACAAAGAGAATATCACTCCTTCTCTTTTTTTTTAGACTTTATGCCCTCCTGTAGCTCAATGGAGAGGAAACCACAGCTATTTTAGAAATTGTCCTATCTGGAAAGATTTGTGAAAAATCTGAAGTACTCCCTACTGGAAGCTAAATTCTAAGTGAGTTTTAATTTCATTTTAATTATTTCAAGAAGGTCATTTTAAGTCTTGCATTGCCTCTCCTTACATACTTTTATACAAATATTACTAAAACGGCTACTTAATAGGATATATGTTTAATGTTTCAAATTAAAAGTATTTTTTTCTATAGTTAGCAACAAATTGTCTTAGTGAGTTAATCACAATTTCCCGTGTTTGGATTCATGCCATGATTTGGGGGTCGCATTTGATCTGACTTGAGATGCTATAGGTAATATGTGATAAATTGCTTAGCAAATTAGAAATTAGGACCTTTGGCCTGTTGAATTAGGTTGGGGCACCTCTAAATTGAAGACAGGTAGTTTTCGACATGCAGTGTAAGAAACGGAGTGCTTGGTCACAGGTCCAAGTTCTTCCCGACTATTATGTCTGGAAATGCAAGTTGTTTCCTTGATGGCCTATGTTGCTTGGGGATTAGATGCTCTCCACAAAGTTCTGAGTGCACAGTTGTTTGGGAGACTTCCCGAGATTGACAGAAGTTGTCTTCCAGCTAGAATCCTCACTAAATTAACCACTTCCTAGCTGTCTGGATTCATTTGAAATTTGAGCCTTCCAGCACAAATATTATATAAAGAATGTACATGCATGTCTTCTCATTAATATCATTTTTGTCTAATCTAATCAAGTCTGAGGAAATTATGATATTTATTCATTGTCATCTTGTGACTACCAGGTGATGATTATAAATGTAGAGGTCTTGGGATGCTTTGTAGACTACTGCTTTGAAATTACTTGTATTATTAAAAGTCTGTATACTTTTTAAAATTAATATCTTTATTATGGATAAGTATATACATTGTATGAGCAAATCTTGTGATGGTGTCCCCGTTTCCCTCCTCTCTGTCCCCTACCCACTGGAGTACTTCCTCGGTGCACATTCTGGGTCTGTCCATAGGTTAAGGAGTTATGAACTGCACCAGAGGTAGCCAGTTTTTTCTTTTTTTCTTCCCCGTTTGTGTGTTGTTGCTGAGGGGGGGCCATGTCTCTGGATATTTTCCCCCACCATGGTTCTTACAATCTTTCTGCCCCGTCTTCCGCTCAGTTCCCTGAGTCATGGTGGGTAAGTTTTAAGTCTGCTTTACTTTTGAGATCTTAAGTATCTTTGGATCTTTGCCCTGGGTTGTGTTGGGTATCCTTGGTGTCTGTCACCATTGACCTTTCATGGGTTATCAGACTTGCTGTGGTGATTGGTCTCCTATTTGTCTTGTCACTTTCTTGTAGATTTCATTTGGCCCTGTGTGAAGGCCAGGGGTGGTTTGTCTCCTGACAAGATGTCAGCCATCATCCAGGGTCTTGTTGGTAGAATTGGCTTGTCCTTGGCTTTCTCAATGCCTTCTGAAAAATACAAACAGAATCTCCATTGGAGAATGAGATCAGTATAGGTAAAATGTATACTTTTATTATACAGAGAAAACTTCAATGAATAATTTTTTCTTTTAAAATATATTACCAAGTATGCTGAACTATTGCATAGTGGCCAATCTCTACTCACAATAAAGTGTCATGTATGCCCTAACCACACCTTCAACTCTGCCTGTTTTATGGATACTGCTTCATGGATACTAAAACAGAGAAAGGAGATGGTCTCCTTCAACACACTCTGGTGTCTAATCTGGTCTACAGAAAACTCTAGTTTTGTTTCTTTATTTCGGAAGATTGGAATGAGAGTGACAATGCATACACATTCCAGGGTGATCTGGAAATGAAAGGGCCTTGTCGGGTCAGCTAGTTTCTCAAGGTAAGATGATCAGTAGTCCTTGGGAAAACACTGTTGCATACCACCTTTGATTCTGCAGTCTTGAATTGCTCATCTGTAAAGCACTTTTGTTGACTAAAGGATGTGTGAGTCAAAATGAACAAAGACATATTCACATTATAGCAGATATGTGGACACACACTTCAGTGTAAGTGTCAAAGCTCAGCAGATATTTTTATGAAAGGAATATCTCCTTTGCCAAGAGTGACACTTGAAAACTACCTTCACTTATCATCATGGGTTTCATAAGAATACACAGCAACCTATAGGCTATTGAAGGCATGAGAAGAAATAAAAATGTGTCTTATCATTTAAGCAGTTTCACCTTGATTCCTTTCTGACTGATAGAACACATTTAAGCTACATCAGGCAAGGTGAGCATATGTGTCAGCCATTAATTAAGCAATGTTTTACTTACTAAGTCATGTATTAACATCTGTGTCTATTTACTAACATTTACTTTAAGATCTGTTCTATGTAACTAATAGAGAAAGCCAATACATGGGGTAAATTCTCTGTGACTTTTAGTTGAGTCATTCTTGAACTTTGGAACACAAATAATTACATTTTCATTGTGTGCATATGGGAAACTGAGTGGCTACTTTCCTGTAATAACTGCAGAGTGAGGAGCCCCTCAGATCTGGTCATTGACTTGCACTGGCTTCTTGCTTTCATGGTGGAATGTCACTTGAATCTCACCTTCTCGGGTGGTTTTGTGACCTGCTTTGTGGTCATCCAGAGTGGTACATATCACAGACTGTTGGCACTCCTCAAATAGGAAAATGAGACTGGAGAAGGACTGGAATGACTCTCAGTGTCTAATACTTGGGGCGTATTGGAGGGAGGCTTATATGATAATGTGATCGCAGAAAGGAGGAGAAAGTGAATCCAAGATTTCCCTGCTACCCTCGGTAGCACTCCTTTATGCTAGACAGATCCATTCAACCTTGGAGCTTGGGGAGCCCTGCTCACTTCTCCTTTCAACTATGTTTTATTCATGCTAAACAGCCAGGGTGATCAAACAGCAAGACATAGAGAGAGAAAAACACAATTCTACACTTGAGACACTCTACACACTCAGACCTCCAATACCTACCCACTCAAACTCTCTGGGGCTTGTTCTCTGTCTCCACAAGAGTACCTACTTTAAAGTTGAGCAATTTATTTTAATCTGTGTCATAGTCACAAGTTTTTCAGAGGATACATTAGTTTTGGAAACTTCGGATTCATTTCATTCCTTTCATTTAGGTAAAGGATTTGTCCAGATCACCATTTCCCTACTGAACATATTTTTCAATGATAGATATGTATTATGTGATCTACATCTCTCTCTTTGTCTCTCTCTGTCTCTCTGTCTCTGTCTCTCTCTCTTTCTCTGGGTTTGCTTGTGTATGTCTATTTCTCCCCCTTCTTTGTCTCTCTCCAGGCACCACCACACCCTATGATACACTGAAAGGAGCCCATTTAACTTGAGCTCTAACTCTCTTTCTGTCTTCTTTCCCACACTAGGAAAGAAGGACTAACCTGTTTTTTGTAGTTACCTTCTCATTCGTTCAGATAAAGCACACTACCAAGAGCAGCTGATGGGAGGAAAGGGCTTTTTTTGTTATTGTTTGTTTTGGGCTTACAGACTTGAGGAGGAGCTTCAAGGTGGCAGGGGAAAGTCTGGCATGAACAGAGTTGGGAAACCAGCTGCAGGAGAGGGAACCAAGTAACAATGACAAGCAAGGGGCTAATAAACTTCCAAGTCTGCCCTCAGCTACACACCTCCTCCAGCAAGGCTCTACCTCCCAAGTTCCTATCAGCTGGGTACCAAGCATTCAGATTCCATGAGTTGATGGGGGACATCTGACTCAAACCATCACACCATTCTGTATTTCAGATATGTGGACATGTCCAACTATCCCTATCTACCATCAGAGAAGTCAGCTAGTCAGTGCCTCACACCTATAGGAAAGGTTCTGGTGGGTGGGTCTTAAAATACTAGTGAAACTCCCTAAAGGGTGATTTTGAAAAACTCACTTAGCTGAAGGTAAAGAGGAGAGCCCTCCCTTTAGAGAATATTCCCTCTAACTTCCACCTTGTTTATCAATGCTTCAGGATCAGAAGTAAGTTCAGCTAATGGTGGCTTTGCTTAGGGGTCAGCATTGCAATTTGAAGTGGAGGTATGGATATTGTCTTCTGTTGAGCCTTAGCCAAAATTAAAACAAATGCTGCTCAATTGGATCACCCTACTACATTAGAAAACAAGTTCTAGCTCTCTTGCTGAGAAGACTCTATAGCCTATTACATTTGATCAAAAAGACAACTTTGCTTAGCTGTGATAATGCACTGACTCATTGTCCTTTAAATACATCACAACATGTGCTGCCCTTAACTCCATGCTGTGGCTGAAATCAACTCATAGTTTCTCCACAGGCCTTGGATCGACATTTGGAATAAAAGTGTGCATAGGCATCATTGCTTACGAGCTCCTTTGTTCTTGCTGGTTTTGTCTGACCAGGGAATGAAAAAAAAAGCCACAAATTTCACAGTATTAGAAAGAAAGGAAGGCTATAGGGAGAATATCAGGGTTTAATCCTCCCAGCTTTCAGGAAGATGGTTGTGTCACATGGATCTGGACACACAAAACTGGATGCTACAAATCAAAATGAGAGATCTATGCATTGGAAACAATAATACTACTTGTTTCTTGTGGCTGTCAGAAATAAGTTGGCACAGAAAACTAGCTTACTCCATGGGTCATAAGGAGCAAACACTTACTGAATTCTAGGTGTCATTCCCTTTATCATTACTAAAATGATTATCGTGTTTTCTGATGTTCACATCTGTACTCAAAGAACGAAAAGCAATCTTCCATTTCCCATGTATAACAGTGTTAATATTGTGGAATGAATTAATGATTTTGTAAAAATGATAACGGCCAAAAGATAACTGCTCTGAAAAATATTTTTCATTCAAATACTTGCTACATTTTGCATCATGGAGATGGAAGTTTCCTTACTCGTTCATTTTTTGTGTCCCTGCCTGACATATGCTCGTCAATGCACTAAATGCTTAAAATATAAATATTTTGAGTCAATAGGAAACATGTTTAGACATTTAATATTTAAAATCATATCAGACATTTGGCAGGAAAAGAGTAAGTTAATATGATTAGTGTTGCTTCCCTCTTGCAAAAATTGCGGAATACTCAATAATGTTTATACATTTTTCTTTCAATGCATATTTATTTACAAAATTTCCTTTTGTTAACATTGTTAAAGTAAGCATATTAAATACCGACTTGTCACTATGTTATGCAGTGTCTCTTGGTAGATTCCAGAAAGTAAAATTTCTGAAACATCAACATTGCTAAATATTTTCAATTGGCCTCAAAACTACCTGAGTGAGTACGTTCCAAAGTAAGTCTCAGTCTCTCCACGTCCTCATTAATATACAATACTATTTGACATCTTACATTGCTTTTAATTCCAAAATGTCATCTACAAGTATGACTTCAAAAATAAGACTTGACTATTCCATCTCAGTTATCACTCTACTTGGGAGTAGTTTGGATTTTCCCTATCTGCTCTTTATATTTCAACTTTTCATTCTTCTCCCTCTTCTTTCTCCTGGTTCTGCATACTTTATGATAAGATTTAACTCACTAGTTTTCTTTCTTTTTAATTTAAATTTTATTATGATTACTATTAGTATTGTTATTGTTTTTATTATTATTTTAAAATGTTATATTCTTCAATCCTCTGTCCTGTCTCCTTTCCATTAATTGTCATGTTGCCTGTGGCTATGCCCAATACATATGAGCTGTTGATTTCCACCCCTCCTCCAGCAATTGTAACCCTCTTTGTAAATGAATAGCCTTTATATCTACCAGAAATATAACCATGTCTTTCTCCTTTTGTTTCTTAATTTCTTGTTTTTTTCACTTGTCATTTGGTTATTTAGGAGCTGTGGATTAAATCTAGGTCTACTATATGCTAAACCCATTCTGTATCGTGGAAGCCACATTCCCAGTCCCTTTTAAAATAACACTTCCTTCTTTTGTCTCTAAGGGGAATTGGATCAAATTTATGTATTTGTGAGAATTACATAAACATATAATCCTCCACAGTAGCACATTCTGTTATATGTATTAGTTTCCTGGTTTTGATATTAAATGGAGGGTTTTGATTTAGTAGGTCTGGGCTGATGCCTAAGACTCTGCTTCCAGCCAGCTCCCAGGTGCAGCCGGGGCTTCTGGCTCAGGGATAGACCATGTAGAAGTAAGGTCCCAGAGAAGGAATAATTTTGCAGTTTTAGTCTTTTTGAAGTACTTTCATGCGTTTGAGATGTTTATTTTACACTAATTTTAGATGGGAAATATTTAATGAACTTTTTTTTTCTTCTACTCACCTTTACCAAACACACAACTGCCAAGCCTCCTGGTGCAAAACCCAGTCTTCCCTGTCCCTTGCACACACCTGCTCTGGAGACAAGGAGGCGACATTGGGCATGTTTAGGAAGAGCTTTCATAGCTTTGCTCCTTCCTGATCTTGTGTCCCCCTCCCTCCTGATGCAGGGAACCACAGGTCCTTTAAAAAATTAACTATAATTCAGGAATGGAGTTATAGAGTTGCTACATATATGCCTGGCTTAAAACAGTGAATTCATTTTTTGTATGTGTATTCTGTTTTACTGCCTTTGATGAAACACTTGTAATTCACACATTTTATTGGAGCCAAACTCCTGGGTGCAGAAGATTTTTTGGCTTTAATACTACTTACAAATTTGCATCTATGTTCCATTGCTTACACACACACACACACACACACACACACACACACACACACATAAAATTACTATAAAGCACACACCCACATGCACACACACACACACAGCTCTGTGTGCAAATATTTGCTGCTATTGTTATGTATGTGAGTGTAAAGAATGAATCAAAGTGAGAACATATAAAGACAACTCAAACACATATATTTTCCCATTGCATTTTAAAGACTAACATCTCTATTCTTGGAATGAAATTTAAACACCAATGTTACTATAGTATGAAGTTTTTAAATAGTTACTGGTTCTAAGAATTTCTTTCCATCATTTCATGACCAGTTAACTAATTACTTTTAAATTATACAAAAAAGAATGTTCTACATAGTTTTAGAACTATGCCTTGTATGTAAAAGTACTCAAAATGTCACATTAGAGTGTCATGAAGAAATACGATATATAAGAATGTAGTTTCTTTAATAATTGCCAGATGTAAAGTGTTCCAAGATAATTGTTTGGTAACATTTAGTTTATATCTGTTCAGACAACAGCTTATCATTAGTTCATATAGTGACTATGCAAATCTGTATTGAGTGAGTTGGCACAATTTCAAATCCCTCCATGTTGTTGAATTCATAAAGCTGAGGGGGCCTTATATGGTACCATTTCTTTCTTACAGGTCTGTCTAAGAAGAAAAATCATTTAGTTAATTTTTTTAATTATCAAAATGGGCTCCTTCAAATGTACTTTTGTGATATTCTTTTTGGACTCAGGACGATGGAATGCAGTGGAATGGTGGTGAGACAGCAGGGCAAGTGACCTCACACAGCTCTCATTCTGCCCCTTTCAACAGATATGATTTGAAGGAAACTTGTTCTGACTCCGTGTCTGAGTTTCCTCTACAGAAAAGCAGAAAGACATTTCATGCCAAAAAAAAAAAAAAAAAAAAGACTCCAGGCTGAAATGAGGCGAAGAACAAAATACCTTTTTTGAAAAGTTAAATTAAAATTTCATACCTATCTTGAATCATTTGCTGTCAAGATTATGGCTAACCAACCCTCCTCAGAAAAGACAGGCTAAGAAACATCAACCAGAACTGACCTCTTTTTGTGGTCAAATCTAATTCCATAGCCACCTGGCCCACGTATGATACCTTTTCATACCATTATATGGCTTTTCTAGAAGCCTTGCGTGAAACATTTCTTTACCTTGCTCCTTCTTACTATGGTTCTTTTAACTTGTTTTATTATTTTTTTCAACATCTTTCTTGCCTTTTGGCTAGTGGGTCATGGCGCAGAATGAATCAGAAGCTAATGCATCTTTTAGCAATTAGCACTCTAGAAACTGAAGCTGCTTGTTGGCAATATTCTAAAAAGGATGATTTCAGCACCTTTTATCCCCAGCTTGTTTGATAATTCACATTCCCATGTCCTTGGACTTGGCAGGCTCTTTGGTGCTACAGGCACATTCTTAGGCTGATGAGGAAAGTGTGAGGGACTTGAAGATGCTAAATAAGGGACATTAGCTGGAGCTGAACTAGATCTACCGAGTCAGTGGGACTTTGTTCCTGGCCCCTTCTCTCTATTTTTAAATGTGATTGTACTCAGAGCTATTGTGAGCATTTTAGTTAACTCCCTGCTGTCCACCTACCTATCTTATTATTAGCTACCCTCTTCAGAAATAGTTTTAAAGAAGTTAGAAAAGAGATGAAACAAAACATCTTCCAAACTGTTTTACCGCTGGCTTCAGAGAGATGAACAGACTCTGAGCTGATTTTATACCTCACTTTTCAGAGGCAGGGACAACAGAAAGCCAAATAGAGGCGAGCAGATTTGGTCTGGCATAGAAAGCCATCTATATTTTAACTCACTTGTCACCTACAGGCAGGGAGGGGTAAGGATGATCCATTCAGGAAGGTTTATTCCTCCCCTAATTAAATGGACAGTGTAATTATGAACATTCACATAATGAGCATTACTTTCTGTTGAAAGGAAATAACCACTTCTCTTCAACTCCCTCCATTCACAAATGCTTCCCAAATAGTTAAATGTGTGCATTGTTCCTCTCCAAATTGAGTCTAAATAACAAGGCAAAAAAAAAAAAAAAAAAAAGTGACGGAAAGCCAGGCAGAGGCTTATAGGAAAGCTGTATAAGCTATAATGCCATAAATTAATTTCAACTGTTGTTCTTAACTTTTTTTTCTTGTTGTTTATTCTATTCTGCCTTTCCAAATAAGTAAGGTGGCAAATATTTCCAACTCTACACTTGCATGATAAAAGAATGCTAAGAAAATTCAAATACTAATGTTTGGGCCAAAAACTCTTGGCAAGCATAGAGTATGTAATTGATTGGAGCACAGACTTAGTAAGAATAAAGTACACAGTTCATTGGAAAGTAATATAAATGCTTAAAAATCTGGAGGTTTAATCTCCACCTGAACTTTGGTTATTCCTGTATTTCTGACAGATGACTCTCAATTGACTTTCCTTATAACTGCTATGTATTCTGTGGTAATTTGAGTGGATATCACCCAATAGGTTCAGGAGTTTTATTAAAGCTTCTCTCCAGCCTCCAGACTGGAGGAGGTGTCCAGATCTAAGCTGTTACTGGGGAGGGATCTGGAAATCCAGCCTAAGGTATGCAGAAAGCAATCTGAGCTCTATTCCCTGAAGTTTGCTGATTGGTGATGGGATTCTCTACCTGATTGGACCTCTTAAAGGAGGCCAACCTCTTTCACCATTATGGAATGTCCCCTAGATCTATAAGCTTCAAATAAGTCTTTTCTTGATCCCATAAATTACCTGGTTTGGAAGTTCATCCCAACGGTGTGAAGATCTACAAAATGTACTGAGATGACATCCTGAGCCATTGAATCTTGGAAAGGAGAGCTCACAGTCACATAGTTCTATAACTTCAATAAGAGGGTGAGAAATATAAGCCAGTTGGTCAAGTTTCCTGCTCATGATGACATTCTGAGATTATGGCTATTCAGGACTCTTGCAAGTTACATTAGAGAAGTAGTCAAGACCAATTTCACACTTAACATAGCAATCAAGAGACTTGAGAACAACAGCACAGCGATATAAAGATTTCTGATAGGTGCTCATGAGATGTTGTCAAGCAGACAAAAGCTTCTGGCACAGCAGATAATTTTATAACAGGAAGTCACTCCCAAAAGGAATATGAAAACACTGACTCCCCCCCTCCAAAAAAAATGACTCTTTCCCTTATTTTCAAATCATTTTCAATGAGTTTAGACAGAGAATCTTCTCTGGCATAATGGGGGCACCTTAATTTTGCAGGGCTCTTCCTAGGTCTTTTCTTCTATTAGCCCAGAGAACAGTGACTTGAAGGGGTATCACATGCTCCCTCCCTATAATTCAACCTCTGTGGCTGTTAATGTTCCTTAAACTCCAAGTTCACTCCCGTGTCAAAATCTAGAATGATTTCCAGAGGCTGACTTCTTCACTCTAGGATGCTGGCTTTTCTTCTCCTCATAGAAGTCTTCCCTCGTTTCCCAGTCAAGGGTGACTCTTCTAAGCAAGGGACAGTCACACTGCCTTGCTAAATCAGGTCTGAAACACCAATTGCCTGTAATTTATTATTTGTTTATTGGTCTGTTTATTGTTCATTTCATAGAACTTGCTTATCCTTTTCCTGTTGTTTTATAACAATAAGTAGAATATTTACTGGTCTATAATTAAAACATTCATTTTTTTCTACAGTCTTTATCCAATTATAAGCATTTTCAATATTGTGAACTATCTGCTACATGAAGGAACTCTAATAAATGTGCATTCTTCCTCTTTACTCTTATATGCTTGATAAATACCACTGAGAATATGATCTATGAAATTTCAGAAACAGGTTAAATTAATGCTTTAGGACTCAATAATATTGTGGCATACATACAATAAAATAGAAAACATACATGAGGGCTGGAGAGATGGCTCAGCAGTTAAGGTGCTTGCTTGCAAAGCAGAAGGACCTGAGTTAGATTCCCCAGTCCCACATAAAGCCAGATGCACAAGGTAGTGCATGTGTCTGGAGTTCCTTTGCAGGGGCTGGAGGCCTTGGTGTGCCCATTCTCTCTCTCTCTGTCTGCCTCTTCCTCTCTCTCTGTCTGCCTCTTCCACTCTCTCTCTTACTCTCTGTTAAATAAATATTTTAAAAAAGAAAATATACATGGTAAATACTTGGAGTACACACAGTTATATTCTGGTAGTCCCTGTTTTAGAACATCTCTTGCTATCTCAGAAAGTAGTGCCTTTTTGTTATTGTAAATGAATGAAAGTTAAGAAAAATCTACTTAGACCAAAAGGTCCATGTGTTTTAGTCAAGAGAAGGCAGAAAACACATAGAAAAAACTGATTATTAGGAACCCTCTGTTACAAGCAAACATTCTTTTATTTTTGTTTCTGTGCCTTTCTTCCTGCAAAAGTAGTCCTTAGATTTTGTAAATGGCAGAGGATGTGGCCCCCCAGCTCTCGGGCTGCGTAGTTTCACTGCCAGAAAAGAATGAAATCTCCTGGCCAGACTGGTCAGGAAATCAAACTTGCTGAAGCCTCTGATAACTAGAGTTGGAGACACATGATGGACAGAGATAGTGAAAAACTCAGCAAGGACAGCGAATGACTGACACCTCCAATAGCCAATTGTATATAAGTGGCAATTATAGAATACCTCACCCAAGAACAATAGGAAAAATGTACAGTTCACCCAGGTAGAAGAAAACCTGGCTTGTAAACAAATTTTAATGCAATTTTTAAATTTAAAGTAGACAGGATATTATTACTACAAAGTTTTCTAATCATAATGGAACAAAATAGAAGGTGAATAACAAAAAATTAGCAGAAACAGTCTGAGACTGGGAAATTAATATGATATTCACATTCTACTCGATGCAAATGAAGTCTCAAAACAAATGAGAAGACATTTTTAACAATAAAAATGAAAACATATCTCAATGTATTTGATGATGCTCACTGGAAAATTTTTAGTAATAAAGGCAATCTGTTTTAGTAAAAATTCAAATCTGTGATAATTTTCTAAGTTAAGAAAAGTAGATTTTAAAAAGAGAGGAAAACTTGTGCAGAAGGAAGTGCACAATACAGGTATGAATAGGAATCAATGAAATCTAAAAGAGAAAAGCAATAATAAAAATAAATGAAACAGATATATATTTAAGAAAAAAATGCAGTTGATAAACTTTTAGCTAGACTGGTAAAGACGGAGAGCCAGTAAGACACACATTGTAAATATCAGGTATAAAAAAATAAACATTTAAATTATACTAAGTTTGGATCCTAAGTGTTCATAAAGCAATTAGTAAAATATTATGCATATGTAAAACAGATCACTAATCAGGCATAAAGAATGTGATTTGAGAGAACATGAATGGGAAATAGTGATCACTATGTCAAGTCAAATATGCCAAGCTCAGAAAGGCAGGTGCTGTGCAATGTCACTCACATGTAGAAACCAACATGCTAAACTCTGCAATCCGAAAGAATGGTCGTTATCAATGCTGGAAGGAGCAAAGAGGGAGGGATGAAGAAACAGGCTGGTTAACGGATAATAAGTAAGTTAGATAGCAATAAGGAATTCTGCCATGCTATTAAACAAAACTATGGTTAAAACAACTGTGTGCATGCACTTCAAAAAAAGTCAGGAGAATGAATTCTGTACATTTTTACCATGTTTCGGGGGCCAGTTGTATTGTGCTGGATTTGATTGTTAAATAATATACATGTACAGAAACATTAATGAAACCTCATTGACGGGAAAAGTTTTATGAGCTACATCACTATAACTACCACAATTAAGAATAAATAATTTTAAAATGCAATAATTATTATTACTGAATAGTTCTTTGGCTGGATGTGGTGGTGCACACCTTTAATCACAGCACTCAGGAGGGAGAGGTAGGAGGATCACTGTGTATTTGATGCCAGCCTGAAGGTCAGCCTGGCTAGAGTGAGACCCTACCTCAAAAAAATAAAAAAAGAATAGCTATTTGTCCATAAAGCCAGCAACACAGCCGACAGGGAATCATTCCTCAAAATTACATCAAAACTTCTCTAAGATGATATACACAGCCAAATAATCTTACAACTATTAAATGAATTATCTTTATATTTTAGGACTTTTCAGAAAATAACTATGACCAGAAAAATGATTTTATTTATTTATTGTTTTTTATTTATTATTTATTTTTGTCATTTTATGTTTCATGTTTTTTATTTAAAGAAACTGTAACAACAATTCAACACAATTCTACATTTTCCTAAAACATTTTTAAAAAGACTTTATACCTCATGTTATGAAGCCAGCATTATCCTGGTATTAAAACCAAACAATGGCAAAAACAAGAAAAATGTGCAGTGAATAATATACCACAACCCAATAGGGTTTAATCTATACTTTATAAGGCTAGCTTAGTCTTCAAAAAACAATTAATTAATGTCATGTTCCATTTTAATAATGGTTTAAAGAAGAAAAGCTGCATGATTATATAATTTGATATAGAAAATACATATGTCAAAAGTGTCATTTTCTGATTTTTTACAGTGAAAACAAAATTTATAAATTAGAACTATTGCAACTAGATGAAAGGCATATATTAAAATAAAATAAAAATAAAATTAGCATAATAATTAATAATGAAACACTGATGCTTCCCCCAAATCACAGGAACATGACAAGAATGTCAGGCTCATAGCTTTTATCACTGGATGCCATGAGAAGAGCAATGAGACAAGGCCATAATAATAATAATAATAATAATAATAATAATAATAATAATGAGCCAAATATGCCAGAAAAATAAATACAATTCATAACCACAAATAACATGACTATATAAAGCTCCCACAAAGAATATCCAAAATCTTTTATCAGTAATAAGTCAAACAAAATCACAAGAAAATGCTAATGTACAAAATTCTACCATATTGCTCTATAAGAGTAAAAAATCCAGAATCCCAAATTTAAATATCTATTTGTAATGAATCAAAAAAAAAAACGCAGATATACCTGACATGCACAGGTATGAATTTATCAAATCCCATTCATAGTCTTTAAGCTCATGCAAACTACAAATGAAGGAAGGGCTAATGAGGGAAGCAAAGTGGAGCTGTGAACCAGAAGACCCAGCATAGTGAAGAAGACAGTTACCTCTTAAAATGACCCACTGATATATCACAATTACTATGAAAACCTCAGCAAGGCATCTTTTAAATATAATCTTATTTTAAAATTCATATGCAGATGCCCAGAAAGAACAAAATTAAAACAATTTTGAAAAATGAAATTAGAAGAATCATGCTACTTGATTTTAAGACTTATTCCAGAGCTACACTGACCAAGACAGAGAAGTCTTGAAAAAAGTTCTAGATCAAGGGCACAGAGTAGAATTTAAAAAGACACCCATGTGCCTATGACTTAATGATTTTTGACAAATTTGCAAATGCATTTCAACTAAGAGGTTTCATCTTTCAACAAAACAATTGCACACCCATATGTGACAACTATTGATTCTGAATTTTAAACAATACATAGTTTACCCAAAAGGTACAGATAAGGCAAAGAGACATGATATTTGACATTATTAGTTTAAATTGGGAAAATTAATGTAAATTAAAGCCATGGTAAGATATTATTCCACACTTATTCAAAAGACGAAAATAAAAAGTGCTAACAATACAGAATTCTGGAGAAAATACAGAAGAATGTGGGCTGTCATTCATTGCTAGTAGAGATAAAAATTAGTAAAGACACACTGGAAGGTAGTTTGACAGTTTCTTCTAAAGTGAAACCTATGTCACCGTAATCCTACTCAACTTGTTTAGCTTAGAAAACATGAAGACATTTTTTTCGACACAGACCTTTTTGTAGCTATTTTTAGCAGCTTTGTCTGTAGTAGTAATAACTAGACAGCATCCCAATTCAATAGACCAAGGATACAAACTACAGTGCATTTAGATATCTAAATGTTACTTGTAAATATAAAAGAATAAATTATTGACATCTGCAACAATTTGGATTAATATCTAAGGCACCTTTCATAGTGGAAGACACCACCTCAAATGATCACTAGGTCCCAGTAGAAATGATTACACTAGGTACCACTTATATTTCATCCTTAAAACAAAGAATTCTGATGAAGAATGACTCATTGTTGGCCAAGGGGCTGGAGGAGGGCGGTGTGATAAAAAAGGAATTATAAAGGCAGTTTTTGCAGGATGATAGAACTGTTCTGTATCATGATTTTGGTGATTACAAACAGGTGCTTGTGTTAAAATTCCTAGAACTGTACACTAAGAAGGTAAATTTTATACCATTGTTCATCTGTAATAATGGCCTGAATTCAAAAGCTCAACACCAAATGCTGAGAAGGTTTTGGAACAATAAAAATCTCTTTCTTTGCTATTGGGTTGCAAAACAGAAGATGACTTTGAGAACAGTTTGGCAGTTTTTTGGACATCTCAACCCAATCTTTCCGTGTACCCAACACTCCTACTCCTAAGTGCTCAAATGAACTGAGAGCACACCCACACAGAATCCTGTACTTAAATGTTCTTAAGGGATTCATTCATCGTTCTAAAAAAGTTAACTTGTACAATAAATATTAATTTTATTTTACTCCTTAAAACTGGACTCTTTAAATTTTATGGAATATGTCAATAACATCTAGATTAATGAATGTACCCTTTTGGACTGAATAAAAATATGTTATCACCTTTAGGGGAATTTTAGCAAACTAGGAGACCATCCTACAATGAAATACGAGTCCAGGAGAAAGAAGAGCAATCACACTTTGCCATGGCATAGAGGAAGCCTAAAAGTATGTGCTTCAGTCAAAGAAGCCACTTTGAAAAGGCTTCATATTGTGTAATCAAACTGCATGACATTGTAAGAAAAATCCCTGTAGAATCGGCATAGAGACAGTGGGCACAAGGGGCCGAGAGGATGGATGAGTGGGTGAGTGCGGGAGACTTTGTTGAGTATGACACACGGCATGGAGCAACGAGGGAAATGTACACTGTGGGCTGTAGTGTACCACAGCAATAAAAGGTAATCAAAGGAAAACAGTAGGTATGTATGTGTGCATTAGTGGGCAGGGGCCAGAGAATATGTGGGAATACTCCATTCTGAGCAACTTTTCTGTCTACATAAAACTGCTTTAAGACAAAAAAAATCCATTAGATTACAGAAGTTAAGGTAAAAAATGCTTATGTTACTCTCAAAAATAAAAGTTTTCACCGAGGTTTAAAAATGATCCCAATTCAAGCATGCACAGTTAGAAGCTCCAAGACACACAGTGGAAGAGGCGCCGACGAAAGAAAACCTTTGCATGGGAAGTCACTGAAATCTTTCCACTTGGATTAAAAGTTTCAATTATGTAATTAAGTCTCCTCTCATCCAACTATAGGACGAGTTGAAGAGTGTGAAGGAAGCCATCCTGCAGCCCTGCAGGCATGGTGGGTCAGTAGGTACTCTCCTTCTTAACTAGGGCTGAGCCATGGAGTCATTGGCCTTTCCAGAACCCCTTTTAAGTAAAGCAAGTTCCTTTCAAACCACAGCTACTTTTCCAAAGAGTGATAGAGGTATCTTGAGATATCATTCCACTCTACATATGCTATGCCACATTTTTATTGGAGTTTTTATTGATAGGACATGTCTACATTAATATAGAGTATACATTTTTTAAAGCAGTGGTTAGTTCTTGAATAGTTTGGTATAGCTATACTATTATGATAAATTACCTTAAACATATCCAACCTAATAACAATGAAAAAGGTTATATTGTTCTTCGATTATCCTTTTAATCAATCTCCAAGGATGATCATTCTGTCTAAAAATATGTTTCTCAATACTAATTTCATTATCTGGGTGATTCTCATCAGTAATCATTAGAGTACAATTCTCCATATTCTTAACAACTCTTACTTTAACGGAAATGGGTGATTAGATTCAATATGCAGGATATTATGCACGCGGTGGTCTTGATAACACAGGCTCCATTGTAACTAGCTTAGCTTCCTCCTAGTAAGAGTTGTTAAAAAAAAGAACAAAACTTGCTATTAATCTCTTCCTCAGTAAATCACATATCTGAGTAAAGATTACTTTGAAGGGCTGGAGAGCTGCCTCAGTGGTTAAGGCATTAGCCTGCAAAGCCTAAGGACCCAAAGTTCAATTCTACAGTAGGGCTTGCAAAGCCAGATGCACAGGGTGATGCATGTGGATTTATTTTCATTGGCTAGAGCTCTGGCGTGCCAATTCTCTCTATCTGTCCTGGTTCTCTTTCTCTCTCCCACAGATACATAAAAATATTTTAAAGATTAATTTGTAAAAAAAGAGATCATAAAGGACCTTATCTTTGTGTCTGGAAAAGGCTCTTGTAGTACTTTTC